>CABHPH010159089.1:54682-73615 GCA_902168325.1 Peromyscus nudipes | reverse complement strand
CCATTCAGAGGGCCTGATCCAGTTGGGGGCCCCTCAGCCATTGGTTCACAGTTCATGTGTTTCCATTTGTTTGGCCACTCGTCCCTGTATTCCATCCATCCCTGGTCCCAACAACTCTTGCTCTCATAAACCCTCCTCCTTCTAGCCAATTGGACTCCTGGAGCTCCACCCGGGGCCTGACCATGGATATCTGCATCCAGGCTACTCACAACACCAGGGAGGCTACCTGGAAAACAGGACCCCAAGAAAGACACGGGGATCACCCAGTGACGGAGAAATGGATGAGATCTACATGAACAGTCTGGACGTGAGTGGGGGTAATGAGGGGCGAGGGGCGAGGGAAAGAGAACTTGGGGGAGCGGGAGATCCCAACTGGATCAAGAACAGAGAGGGAACACAAGGAATGTTCATGATAAATGAAGACCACATGAGAATAGGAAGGAGCAAAGTACTAGAGAGGCCCACAGAAATCCACAAAGATGCCCCCACAATAGACTGCTGGCAATAGATGCGAAACAGCCCAAACTGACCTACTCTGGTGATAGGATGGCCAAACACCCTAATTGTCGTGCTAGAAACCCCATCCAATGACTGAAAAATACAGTTTTAAGCCAGTTGTCACAGGTGACAAAAGAGTTATCCATCAGTAGCAGGAAGTAGATTCTTACTGAATACACATAGAACAGTCCAGTCTCCAAGATAGATTGTTCAGTAAGCCAAAAAACAAATCTTAACAAATTTAGAATTTTGAAAATACACAATATATTGTTTTCCAAAGTTTATGGTATCAAAAAGAACAAATATGGAAAATTCCCAAATGACAAATTTCAGCCAGGGCTCCTCAGCAATCAGTAGGTCAAAGAAGAAATCAAAAGGGACATTTAAACTTGTATTGCTTTATTTATTCTACGTGTGTGTATTGCAGGTGCTGTGTGCCAGAGCGTGTGGGTGGAGATTAGAAGATACCTCTCAAGAGCCAAACTCATGCCAACCTGTGGGATCCAGGGATCCCCGTGTCTTTCTTGGGGTCCTGTTTTCCAGGTAGCCTCCCTGGTGTTGTGAGTAGCCATCCAGTCATCCTTGTTCCACAACTAGTATTCTCCTATGAGTGGGTACATACCATGTTTGTCTTTCTGAGTCTGGGTTACCTCACTCAGGAGGATTTTTTCTAGATCCCTCCATTTGCCTGCAAACCTCATGATGTCATTGTTTTTCTCTGCTGAGTAGTATTCCATTGTATATATGTACCACAGTTTATTTATCCATTCTTCGGTTGAAGGGCATCTAGGTTGTTTCCAGGTTCTGGCTATTACAAACAATGCTGATATGAACATAACTGAGCAAGTGCCCTTGTGGTATGATTGAGCATTTCTTGGGTATATGCCCAAGAGCGATATAGCTGGATCTTGGGGGAGATTCCCAATTTTCTAAGAAAGTGCCATATTGATTTCCAAAGTGGCTGTACCAGCTTGCATTCCCACCAGCAGTGGAGGAGAGTTCCCCTAGCTCCACATCCTCTCCAGCACAAGGTGTCCTCAGTGTTTTTGATCTTAGCCAATCTGACTGGCGTAAGGTGGTATCTCAGAGTTGTTTTGATTATCTCAGACTTGTTTTGATGGGAAAATTTAAAAGGCCTTGAAACAAACAGAAATGGAAATTCAAAATGTCAAAAAATTAGGAGACATAGCAAAAATAGTTCTAAGATGGAATTTTCGAGAAATATACCTCATCATTTAAAATGATGAAACTTACCAAATATCATAAAGGAAACAAACAACTCAAGGAACTAAATATAGCAGAGTAAACAATGTCCAAAGTTAGCAGAAGTAAATAATGATAACAGCAGAAATGAATGAAATAGAAGAAAATGGAAAAGATCGAGTAAAATTATGATAGACAAACCTTTAGCTACTATAAGAACAAAGGAGAAAACTCTGGCTGGCTGGACAGAGTTTTCTCCTTTCTTCTTATAGTAGCTAAAGGCCAGGCTCACAACTCCAAAAAAGAGAAAACTCCAGCAAATGAAACAAACATAAAAAAGGAACATTAAAACTGGTATCACAGACAAAGAGATGCTGTGAATAATTATATATCAACGTATCAGCATGAAAGACATGGAAATTTTCTAAACATATTCAAATTATCAAAACACCATGAGGAAGAAAGTGTGGTCTGATGTGCGTGGATGTTTACTCTTTCACAACTCACACTGTAGCTTAATTGCCATTGAAGCAGTATTAAGACTTGTGACCTTTAAGATGTCTTAATAAATGGCTTTATGCCATCATCAGGAAAAAGGGCTTGTTTCTTTCGTGGCCTCTCTTTGCCTTTGTCCAAGTGGCATCTTCTGTGTTTTATGCACCAGAGCCACCACCAGAGGTTGGCACTTTCTGGCATCCAGAACCAGGAACCAAAAAATTTATGTTTATTATATGTTAGCTAATATGCAGTACGCTATCAGAACAGATTATAATGGCCTAAGAAGTAGAAAAGTCTGAAGGTTTCAACAGAAAGTAAGGAACTTATATTAATTATGAAAAAGTTCATTCAATAATAGACTGGATGCCTTTGGTGATGAACATTCAAGAAACATTTAAAGAATCAACATAAAATCTTTTCAAACTCTTCCAATAAGAGTGAACATTCATTTCATGAGGTCAGCATTACCATGATACCAAACCCAAACAAAGGAACTGCAATAACAGCCAATATCCCTGATGAGAAATAGATATTAAAATATTCAATAATATACTAACAAATAATATTAAGCATCCAAATAAAATATTTACCATAATTAACTGGGATTTATCATCATGGCACAAGGATAATTTGATAACATAAATCAATATGTATAATATACCACATTAGTGAAGTGTAAGATAAATATAATCTTAATGGAATCACTTGAACATTTTTGATCATTTTTTACCATTTTCATGAAGAAAATTTTTATACAATTAGAATAGAAGGCATAAATTAGAACAAAATAATGACTATATAGGGCAAATTTGCAGCTAATATCACACTCATAGAGGTGGGGGGGGGATGTTGAGAGATTTTCCTCCAAGATGTAAAGGAGATAGTCCTGCACATGTGAGCTGCTTCTTTTTAACATAGTGCTAGAAGTAATAGCCACAGCAATCAAGCAAAAAAAAAAATAGAGTAAAAGTCAAACTGGAAAAGAAGAAGTAAAGTTGTTTTTGTTATAGATAGCATAGTATTTTATACAGAAAGTACTTATCATCACCCCCAAAACTACCAAAAATAATTCAATAAAGTTGCAGGAAAGAAATCAACATGCAAACATCAGCTTCAATTCTACACACTACGAAAAATCTATCTGATAATATATTAGGAAAATAAGTACATCTACAACAGCATAAAAATTAAAATGTTTACATATTAGTTGAGCCAATGAGATAAATTATATATACATTGAAAAATATAAAACACTGTCAATGAAATCAAATAAGCTAAAGAAAAATATCCTGTACTCATAGATTGGAAGAATTCATATTGTTAAAAGTGCCCAAGTAACAGACAAGTTCAAGTCCTGTTTTAATTTTTACCTGAGATAAGCTTTATCAGAGACAGATTTTAAGGCACCTGTTTCCTTTATTAGTTTAGCATCCAGGAGACACAGGTGATCAATTGCTGAGAGCATTTAACAGTAATAGATTAAAGTCTGTTTTTGCAGAGCCCAGGCCCTTTTGGGTCTGGGGGTGTAAATACCTTTTGATTGTTACTGTTCCTTACTGCCTGGATATATCTGATGGTATTTGGCCTCCAGCTCTATGGTGGCCCTATAACAATTAGCTGGGTAGTTAATTAGGAGTGGGAACCAGGAAGGAAGAGCTTGAGGGGTGAGACCTCATTCTTCTGGAATTGGTGACAAAGCAGTGGATCCTGGTGTCCTCTGGAACTTGAGAGAGCAGGGCCCTGTCTGTGTCACTGTGTATGAGGAGAGATTTTTCTGGGATGGAAGTGAGATTAAAGGTTTCAGATGAGACAGGTGGATCCAGTGAGGAGAGTCCTCAAGGTTAGCAGCTGTGGGGTTACAAGAATTACCTTGAAGGGTACCTGCCATTTAGGGGAAAGGGGTGAGGGGTGCTGGCCTAGAGGGAAAGAAGAACCTGATCCCCAATATGGATTAGGGATGGGCAAGGACTATCATATGGCTGAAGTAAGGAATGGTCTGCAAAATTCCACAGGATAGATCTTAGATGACAGAGTAGGGGAGTTAACAGGCTGTCTGGAATGGGGGAAGGTTTGGATAGAAGACCCCGTGTGAGAGCCGGTCTCCCATATGTTAGTTCAAACAGAGAAACTGAAAGAGGATTCTTGGGAAGGGCCCTGAGCCTGAAAAGAGCTAGAGGCAATAATTTTACCCAGTCGAGGTGAAGTTCCTGTGACATCTTATACAGAATGGAAGACATCCAACTTTATGATCTTCATCAACAATCAAAACAATAAGGAACTAATATATACACAGATACAGACCAATGGAAAAGAACAGAGAAGCCAGACACAGCCATCAGTATATGGTCACCTAATGTTTGACAAAGGTACCTAGAACACAGAATGGAGTAAGGACAATGTCTTCAATGAAATACATTGAGAAAACTGGGGAGATACTTATGAAAATGGAAAGTACCATCTCATCTCAAATAAACACAAAATAAAGCAAATGCATTCATCACTTAAAGGTACAATGAGAAACCATACAATTTCTTAATGAGGTTAAGAGGTTCTATGCCTTTATGTGTGCCTGTGTGTATGTGTGTGTGTGTATACATATATGTGAGTGTGTGTGTACCTCTGTGTGTGTGTGTGTGTGCACATGTGTGCAAACCTACAGACAGATTTCTCCTTTTATTTTGTTGAAACTTCAGCACAAAGCAGGCATTTTCACATTCACACATTGGCTGGAAGCATTCGGCTCAACTTTGCCTGTTGCACTATTTCTGAGCCCATGTCTGTAAACATCCCTGGTAAGAGTTGAGCAAAATTTTCTGAATGGAGGATTGCCTATGCCATCAGTAAGTTAGTTTGAATCCACATCCTCTTGCAAAAGACCATTAACAATAGCATGAAGAAAAGAAATGTGGTGAATTTCCTAGGGTGAATTGTGGGATGGAGTGCACTGTAGCTGAAACTTTTCTATGCTCGCCCAGCACCAAGGTCCCACAGCCACTTATGAATTTCTATGTCCCATCGGGTCCTGCAACTGCTCAGACCCAGGTAAACACACAGAGCTTTATGTGAATTAAAACTGCTCAGCCATTAGTACAGGCCTACCACTGATTAGCTCTTTCACTTAAACTCAGCCCATTTCTGTTAATGTATATGTTGCCATGTGTTCCATGGCTTTACCTGGCTTTACATGCTGCTCCCTGGAAGAGGGGCTGGCATCTCCTGACTCAGCCTTCCTCTTCCCAGAATTCTCCTTGTCTGCTTATCCTGCGTATACTTCCTGCCTGGCTACTGGCCAATCATCATTTTATTTATCAATCAAAGAGAGCAACACATTCACAGCATACAGAACATCCCACAGCAGTGTACCTCATTGACAGAGTGCTTGAATAGTATGTAAACAAAAGGCCCTGGATTCTACTTCCCAGCACCACAAAACACAATCTATTTAGAACTAGTATCATGATTCTTATATATAATTCTTTATATCAGGTGGATGGCATGGCCCTTATCAACAATGGGATGAAAGAACAGAAGCCAAAGCTGTAGATTTGAAAGGCAAGAAAAACAAAAGCGTATGTATACTGGCATATGCCTTCATCTAATGTTGCTAAGTTCTCAAATTTGTCTTTCCTTAAATTTTTATTGATTTTTTATTAAATGAGAATAGGCATGATTCCTGAAATTCTGTTTTTAAAGTAAGTAATTTAAAGTAATTTTTTTTTTTTTTGGTTTTTCAAGACAGGGTTTCTCTGTGCAGATTTGTGCCTTTCCTGGAACTCACTTGGTAGCACAGGCTGACCTCGAACTCACAGAGATCCACCTGCCTCTGCCTCCCGAGTGCTGGGATTAAAGGCATGCGCCACCACCGCCCGGCTTAAAGTAATTTTTTTTAAACTGTTTTTCAAAGACAAGAGCTGAAAAAGCTGCACTTTTATTTTTAAGCCAAATGACAAATCCAGCAGTATAACTAAACAACTTAAGAAAAATAATAAAAAACAGATAATACAACCTGTTGTATTTGAAAATCTAAACTCATGTGGAGATGTTAAAAACCATGGTACCTCAAGCTCTCTTCAACTTGATCTTTTATTCAGGATTCAAATGTAGCTTACCTAAACAAATGAGCTAAGCTACAGTATTATTTCATTATAAAACATACAGACATGTATTTATTTTTAATTATATAAATTTAAATTCCCTTGCCACATATAAGTATGAGTTGTTGTAATTTAGAAGTTAGGAAATCTTACAAGTGTTACAAAGACCACAACAGTCTACAATAGTTCTAATTTATTGCTAGGGGCCAGGTATTTTTCTTTTTCAAGGACCATGTCACCTGTTAAAATAAAGTAACTCGATACTTCCTGAAAACAACTGCCCAGTGGAAGCAAGTTCATCTGTGGGAAGAAGTTGCATTTAATCTTGATTTGTTTCTTGGTAATCCAAAATATCTTATAACTCTGATTACTACTCATTTATTTTTTAAATAGAATACATTTTTGTCAGTGGGAAAACAAAATAAAGAAGGAATAAGAAAAATAAAGAACAGAGTTTATTTTCTCTTAACTTTTCTATCCAAAGAACTTTTTTGAGTAATTACTTTGGACATAAAACTCATTGAATCTATCAGATAATAAAGCGAAAGCTTGCCAAATAATTGGCTTAGTAAATTGCTCACTATAACTTTAATAAGTGATTTCTTGCTACATTATTTTTTATAGTCAATAAGGAATCCATAGAAGAACTGAAAATAATTCTTGGTTTTGTTTTTGTTCTTTTTCTCCATTTATATTAATTAATATGTCTGTATCTTTATATAGGGCTTAATCATTGACCTGTTTTCTGATAACTTTTCACATGATAGAGTTCATTCCCCAAAATGATGTATGTGTAAATAAGATATAAATTAAAGAATCAATAAATATATTTTTTATTTCTGAGGTAGTCCTTTCTTTCCATATCTGTAAGGAAGAAAAAGAGATGTTAAATCTTTCTCTGAACTCTGAAAGTCTTCCAGCTGTGTCTTGAAAGGAGTCTTTGGCTTTCGACTCTCTTTCCTGCCTTATGGATAAGAGCCTGACTGCTTCCATAAACAGTGGCCAGCTGTTCAGCTTCTAATACCATGCAACAGTCTACCACTTCTCACAGGGGAAACTCGTCTCGGTTGCATCTTCTTCCCCCACCTATGCTAGAAAACTCATTAACATGTTTGATTTATAACTGTTCAAGTCTAGCAGTTGCCTGGAAGTTCCAATGCCCTCTCTTTACTCACTAAGTGAACTGTTTAGAGAAATCTTGGAATCCAGAGCTAGTGCCATTAAAGCAAGAGGACAGTTGATGGGTGGTGTTTGTTGGGCACTTAAGGAAATGTGTCTAACGATGCAAAGACATTCCGTGCAATTCCAGCCACACAGGACACTAAGCATGAAAAAGAAAAGATTGTTTGGCTCTTTATTGTTTTTCCCACCATGCATGTACCTGTAAGAGCAGCAGTACAGTAGTGTGGGGTGATCAAACTCAAAACAATTCCATTTCCAAGAAGTATTGCTGCTCAGAGAATACAAAGACTTACACTGATCCGTGTTTCATTTCTTTAGTAAAGACTTTCTACTAAGTTCTTTTTCTATCACTAAACAGGAAATAGAAAGAATGAATACATAAAAATACAGATACATTCTCAAAAAGAGATAAAACAAACTTGTTTTGCCATTAATTGTTTGTTTTCAGCGAAAGAATAATGATATTCTCAAAATATTTTTATGTAAAACACATCAGGCGAGGAACATATCATTATTAAAAACCAAGAGATGAAAGCCGGGATGTGCTTATCGATGCCTGTATTTGTGGGACATATAAACACTGGCATAACAAGTTATCCCAGAGGGGTCTCATTCTCAAATGCCACAGACAGGGTTTGTTTCAGGATTGAAGGAAGGAGACATTGAGAGAAGCAACTGAAAAAAAAGTTCCCCATGGAAACCCAAGTATTTAATGACAAATTTCTGGGTAAATACTTTCTTAGCCATTGTTCTCTCAGGCTATTCTTAATCGCTTTTCAATACAGTACAAAATGACGTTTCAAGACTAATATCTTTAGTGGTAGGGGGTTGTATGAAGTCCTATGTAACTCAAAATCCACTGTGTAATTTCTGTGCTAAGTCAGTGCCTGTAAATTTGCAGTTCCCTGGGATCTTTGAACTGAGAGTGTCAACAAAGGAAAACATAAACATTGGAAGGTTTTCTGCAAAGTATGATTAAAGTGTCTACAGAATGTGATGTGTAAGCGTCCTGGGGTGTTTTGAAATAAGATCTTGAACACTCTTTTTTAGTACCATTAGAGTGAATTGACAACAATAGTATTTGTATATTTGGTTAAAGACACAGAATAAATACAACTTGCACACAAAGGAATTTCTTATTATTAGTTTGGATTTTCCTCAAACTTTAAGACTGTACCTTCTAGTAATTAAAGGCTTGCTGTGAATATATGCCCTTAGGAAGGAAAGAGTTCAAATATCAATAATAATTTAAAACTTTGGCAATGTAAGATGACTAAAGGTTTATGTCAATATAAAACTTCTCGATGTATAAAGTACCTTGACAGCCATTATATCATTGGTTTTCTCAACAACCCTGGCTGGCAAAGAAGTGCTATTTTTTCCCCATTTCCCAGATGGAAGAGTCCAAGGCTCCAAATACTTGCATGCCTTGCCTTTGAACAATGTACTACTTAAACTGTGAGACCTGAACTCTGTTTTGTCTAATTCCAATGGTCTCTCTTTCCTATGTCATCTGCCAAAGCAGATTAAGCACAAGAGATGGAGGGTGACCAGTTCTTTCCAACATTAGAAATTAAATAATACACTATTTTTTGCATTCTAATTAAAGCTGTTTTGAATGAAGAAACAAAGTTCTGGATTATTTACCTGCAGAAAGATTTTCTCGCACAGTTTGGTGGTTTTCCAATTCAAAAGATTCAGTAACGTGGCTTAAGGAACGATGGTGAAGGAGGTCAATATGTAAACACCTCAGTGAAATCTCTGAGTGTCATAGTTGTCGTTTTTTGTTTGGTTAATTAATATGATTTTAAATAAACATGGAAAGATTTCTTTGGGGAAAAAATGAAATGAACCTAAGATTGAATGGAATTTACAAGCTCATTTGAAGGAAAGTCTCCACTGTTTCTTCCCTACAAATGTAATACCTCCCCAGATGGCAGTCTTTGTAGTTTGTGGCCCCGATTCAAAAGGCATATTAACTGCTACTCTCTGAGCTGCATCAAGCATTTGAAGGCCTCCCCACAGAATGGGTTCAGTAGTAATTAAAATAACACCCTTCTTTCGGGGGAAGTCGCACTCAAAGAGTCCTGGGATGTTTTTCTTTCCTTCCTTTGGGTAAATCCCCCCTCAAGTCCAAATGTGAAAAAGAATGGGAATCCAGTTGGAAAGAAAGAAGTTGGAGTTGGGGGGAGGGGGTTAGGTAAGAGGAGAGGCACAGAAAATAATATCACCAACGTGAATTCCATAAACTATGGTCAGATGTTAGTATTTCCTTCATTCTCTATCAGACACTGATAGACAAATAGTTTAAAAAAAAGAAAGGGGGAAAATATCATTCACTCACTGTAGCAGCAGGAAATCAAGGAAAGAAAATAAACGGCTGGAACCGTGGGCCTTTAAGGGGCTGGTCAGACAGTTTCGCTCTGTGTGTATTTGTGTGCTGGTAAATGGTGAAGGGGAGGTAAAGGGATGGAGGCTTATGGGATTCTCGGGACTCCCACAGCTACCAGGCAGCTGTACAAACACAGCAAGCTTTGTTGAGGTATGGTGGGCAACAAGCTGAGGCTGCTGAGCTATCTGACCTATGAATCCCTCCCAAAAGCTGCACTTGAAGGGAAGCCAGGAGTTTTGTGTAAATGTTTCCTCCGGCCAGGAGCTGCTTGTCGGTCACTTCTGCAGGTCTCTGTCTCTCAATGCCTGCTCTAGCTGGCTATTTTTGAAGTAGAACAGCTACACGTGTAAATGACAGTCTTAAATTCTGTTTCCCCTCCAGGCCAAACAAAAAGGGAATAAAGACTCAAAAGCTCCATCTCTCTGACTTGTATTTTGTAGCAAATGTTCCACAATTGGGAACAATCTCATTAGGCAGAGCTATGGAGTTTAAAAGATTCCATTTCAAATTCAGTAAGTGCATCAGCTTAAAATGCCATGACCTTAAATATACACTTTTGTAAACAGCTTGGAGCCCACGGATCTGAACCCTGTGCCCCATGCCTCACTGCTTCCTTTGTCCTCTACTCACATCGCCTTTTCTGACTCACAATGGTAGCAAGACAGAGGACATCTTGACTGCAAGCAGCCCACGGACCTAAATTGCTAACCCCAAGGAGAAACTTGCGAAGGTTTCATTCTCTTTTCCAAACATTTCTGAACTCTAAGTGACCTCCTTTTATGAAGTCTCCAACTGGCATCAAACACCTTAAGCATCATACAGTCACTAAGCCATATATAGACCATTAAAAAGTGGGACAAAGGTATGTAAAAAAAAGTTAAGTGAAACAGATTAAATTTAAGTAGAAAATAGCTTTTGTAAACACCAAGAAAGCTAGCAATGACTCAATGTTTAAAATACTTAGAAACTACTTTGGACTTCCAAAAACCCTGGAGGGAAAACAAAAGTACAATCCCCACTCCAAACAGAAGGCATGCACCCCCAGAGCAGCCTGCCTATGCAGTTTGCTCTGAGAACTTAGAGTTGCATTCAAACATACATCTCTAGATACACAGAGATATGAATTAAAAGTTACATTTTTTCCTGAGATAACATTCTGGGGTAGTCTGAAAGTTTATTGAACCTCTCCAGTGCACTTCACTCTGGACTTTCTCTGGACTGGAAAACGGTGGATCACTGCCCTTGCCGTCTTACCAGAACCTGTGCTTGCAGAGAGCACAACACATAAAACACTTAAGAGTGAGACACAGAACTGCAGAGGCAGCAGGAAAGCGTCACAGACAGGGGAGTCAATAAAATGCGCCAGAACATCATGGTCTTTTTACGATATATCCCATGATGACTGTGAATAACTCCCATCCCATTAAAATAAGGATAAAATGAGCAGAGAGATGACTTGTGGCGAAAGAGCTGGAGCCACGTGAGACATTCCATATTGAAGAGGGTTTAGCTCGGCACAGCCAACTTAAGAAGAGTCACAGAATGCTGCTCTTGGCCCCCTTGCAGTAGGCAAGACCATCTCTCTTGATGCAGACTTTTTAAATGAGTAAGAGAGGTTTCATATGGCTTCTAAGAACCCAGAACAGTCTGGCCACGCCAGTTCCATTAGGTTTTCCCCACTGTGACAAAATTGCTGAGCTAATCAAGCTTTGAAGGAGGGAGGTTTTACTTGGGGGTCACACTCTTGAAGATTCCAGGCCATGGTCATTTGGCCACACTGCTTTTGAATTTGTGCTGAGGGAGCACATCATGCATTGTGCAACTCACAATACAGCAAGCTTCCTGACTCCCTGTAAAACAGAGAAATGGGGAGGGGAGAGACAGGTGTCCCACAAAGGATTACAGTTTGAGGGAACATCGTTGGGTATGCTTCCTTCTCACTAGATGCCACTTTCAAAATATACACAATGGAGTACTACTCAGCAGTGAAAAACAATGACATCATGAAATTTGCAGGCAAATGGATGGAACCAGAAAATATCATCCTGAGTGAGGTAACCCAGATTCAGAAGAACAGACATGGTATATAATCACTCATAAGTGGATACTAGATCTAAAGCAAAGGATAACCAGACTGCAACCCACAGCTCCAGAGAAGCTAGCTAACAAGAAAGACCCAAAGAGGGATGCATGGATTGCCCTGGGAAGGGGAAATAGATGAGATCTCCATGAGTAAACTAGGGATGAGGGGGAGCAATGGAGGGTAGGGAATTGGGGATGAAGGAATAAGGGAATGGACGGTCAAGCTGGAACAGGGATGGAGTGGGAGAGCAATGAAAGAGATACCATGATAGAGTGAGACATCATGGGGATAGGGAGGAACTGGGAGCTAGGAAAGTTCCCAGGAATCCCCAAGGATGACCTCAGCTTAGAATACTAGCAATAGTGGAGAGGGTGCCTGAACTGGCTCACCCCAGTAATCAGATCAGTGAATAGCCTAACTATCATCATAGAGCCTTTCTCCAGTAACTGAGGGAAGTAGATGCAGAGATCCGCAATCAAACACCAGGCCAAGCTCTAGGAGTCCAGTCCAAGAGAGAGAAGAGGGATTTTATGAGCAAGGGGGGGTCAAGATCATGATGGGAAAATCAACAGACACAACCAAACCAAACTAGTGGGAACTCATGAAGTTTAGAACAACACCCGTGGAGCCTCCAGGGGACTGGACTAGGCCCTCTTCATGTGGAAGACAGCTTGATCTGCTTAAGGAGAACCCTGGCAGTAGAATCAGGATCCATCCCTGGTGCATGAGCTGGCTTTTTGGAGCCCACTATTTATGGTAGAACATCTTGCACAGCCTTGAGACAGGGGGAGGGGTTGGATCTGTCTCTACTGAATGTACCAGGCACTACTGACTCCCCATGGGAGGCCTTACCTTCTTGTAGGAGGGAATTGGGGTGGACTGGTGGGGGGAAGGCTGGAGGGGCAGGAGGAGGGAAGAGGAGGATCTGTGATTGGTATGTAAAATGAATAAAATATTTCTTAATAAAAAAAGAAAAGAAAAGAAAACACTGTTTAGCAGCAGAAAAAAAAAATTCCTTATCTCCCAGTATCACCACAGGTTTGGTTCCAAACCCTCCAGGAATGGGCATCGGGGATATTTCAGAACCAAGCCACAGCCTCACCATCACGTGTTTACTTTTGTCAAACTAAACTGATGTAAAATGATGCAGTTTTTCTCATTATTGTTACCATCCTGTGGGACAGATTAGTTCGTTTTTCTAATGTTCTCTTGATATTACAGTAGTCTAAGGAGCAACAAAGAAACTCTCAATACACGCAAGGTTTATTAATAAACAGGCAATGCGCCGGGCGGTGGTGGCGCACGCCTTTAATCCCAGCACTCGGGAGGCAGAGCCAGGTGGATCTCTGTGAGTTCAAGGCCAGCCTGGGCTACCAAGTGAGTTCCAGGAAAGGCGCAAAGCTACACAGAGAAACCCTGTCTCGAAAAACCAAAATAAATAAATAAATAAATAAAATAAAATAAAATAAACAGGCAATGCATCCAGCGATTTTTACACCTATCAGTGCAAATGTTGCTAGTGGTGACTATCTGGGATGTTATGGCTTGACTATGTTTTTCGGCCTCTTTCCTTGTTTCTATAAACTAAAGAAGATTTAAGCAGCTTGATGGTCACTACCAATGGGCAAATTCAGAAAAACTATCGTGGCACAAGGGCCCCGGGGCAAGGCTTTGGTGGGTGCAACAGAAATCCTAAATTTACATAGCCACAAAACTGTTTGTAGCCTCTGGGATGACTCTTTAACTCATTTAGTTATCACATGGAATATTTCCTCTTACTTAAACTACTTGGAATATTTGAATATAAAGAAGAAAAAAGCAGACTAAAAAGAAATACTCTACCTTTCAAGTAAAACTAAAATAGGAATATAAAAACTAAGCATGTATTTTTTAAATTATGCCTTTTGTTTATTCATTTTCTGAGCTGTATATATGTGTATGATTGTGAACACCAAAGCATGCAAACACCTTTATCTGCTGGGCTAGCCTCTGGCTCAATGTTTTGTTTTGTTTTGTTTTGTTTTGTTTTGTTTTGTTTTGTTTTGGTTTGGTTTTGGTTTTTCGAGACAGGGTTTCTCTGTGTAGCTTTGCGCCTTTCCTGGGACTCACTTGGTAGCCTAGGCTGGCCTCGAACTCACAGAGATCCGCCTGGCTCTGCCTCCCGAGTGCTGGGATTAAAGCCGTGCGCCACCAACGCCCGGCTTGTTTTGTTTTTTAACAGAAAAATAACTAAATAGAGATTTAGGACACTCAGTTGCTTTATTGAGTCCTAGTATGTTTCACTGATGTTTCCCAACTGTTTGTTTGGCTCTATTAATATTTAAACTACAAAAGCAGTTGTTATAGTTGATATGTGAAGATATTCTAAAACAATTTACCATATTACTATTGGCATATTTTTTAAACATCAATTAATTACAATAATAGAAAATGGTGGAGAACATTAAAAATTTATTAACTTTCTCAATGTCAAATGTAAGACTTTTAAATTTTCACTATATTTATATATGCCACATTTGTTAAATACCAAATAAAAACTATTACAAGTATTTCAAAATTTTCTACAGTTAATTATCCTTATAATTCTTGCCAAACAGATGCAACAAAGTATACTGGAGTTTCAACATAATAGGTTCAATAACATTTGTTACATTTCTCACCTTGATGTTAGACATGGAACAGACTGTCCACTGTATCGTAAGATCCCTCTTCCCCTTACGAGCTGGCCTGCCATCTGGACTTTTGTGCGTTGTTACACAAGACATTCCACACCACATTTTCTTTTTTATTCTAATTATTCAATCGTAATAACTGTGCAAAGAAACGCGGCTTCGACTATGTCCTCCCTCCTTGTCCTCCCACCTCTTCCTTGTCCCTGTCCCTTTCTCCTCAAGCTCAAAGTCAGTTCCCCAGCTTTAGGCCTTTTGCCTTTCAGCCTTTCACAAATGAGAGAAGACATGCACCGCTTTTCTTTGTGTGTCTTGATGACTTCATTGAGCAGGAGGTCTTCCACATCCCTCTGTTTTACTGCCAATTGCATTATTTCAACTGCTATACTCTGTAGGCTAGCTGCATCTAGGCAGGATTTTTTTTTTGAAATTTCATACAGTTTCCTACAGTGTTTTCACTAATATCTACCCACCTCCTCTCTTGCAGTTATTACCATGGGGTGTTTTTGTTTTGATTTTTTTTTTTTTTTTTTTTTTTTTTTGGTTTTTCGAGACAGGGTTTCTCTGTGTAGCTTTGCGCCTTTTCCTGGGACTCACTTGGTAGCCCAGGCTGGCCTCGAACTCACAAAGATCCGCCTGCCTCTGCCTCCCGAGTGCTGGGATTAAAGGCGTGCGCCACCAACGCCCGGCTGTTCTGATTTTTAATAAAGCCATTTTGACTAGGATGAAGTGGCATCTTGTTGTCATACCATTTGCATTTCCCTGGTGACTGGTGAAATTAAACATTTTTTATTTATTCATTGGCCATTTGTATTTCCTCTGAAAGTGTCCATTTGGAGGTCATTTTCACACTGTGTCAGTCACAGCACTATTCACAGTGCCTAAGTCATGGGACCAAGCTGCACGTCCATCATCACAGGAACATGTAATGTGCGTTGCTCTGTGTTGTGGGTAATGGGGGCAACAAGGCATGCGGTTTGCAGGGAAGTGGAGAGCAGTGGACACAGCATCCTCTTATGCAGATGTTGTTTGTGGTGACTACTTGGGGTATCATTTGCGGCTCCTTGATGTTACATAGACACATGGAGTCATGACTATATGAGAAGAACATAAAAGCAAAACTGTCTAGGAGAACAGAGGACAGGAGGAAGAAAGGGGAAGTCAGAGGGCTTGATAGGGAGTGTGTTCAAATAACAATATTTACGTACAGAAAATTACCCTTATATAAAATTTAAATTTTAAAAACCCGTCAGATCATTTGCCCATTTATCATTTAGTTTACTTATTGTCTGATGTTACCCATTTTGAGTTCTTTCTTCATTTGAATATCAGTCCTTTACCAGATGAACAGCTAGCACAGACTCTGCCATTCTATAAGTTCACTCTTCAGCCTGCTCATTTTTGCTTTGTTGTGCACAGATTTAAAGTCATGTAATCCCATTTAACTTATTCTTAGTTTTATTTCATGAACTAATCAAAAACAATTTCATTGCAAGATGCTATATGAAAGATTTTTCTGATTCTCCTCCATATTACCTGTTTCCTATTACTACCCTCACTAAAGCTCCCCACATGTGATATTAATCTGTAGTATGTTATTTTACAATATAAAAATTAATCATTAAAGGTTACCTCATGCCATAATTACATATATATGGTATACTTATATATATTATATATACTATATATAGTTTACTTATGTACATTAATATGCAATATGAGTTCCAATACAGTACAAATGCTTGTCTAAATTATAGTTTGAGAAGAGGGGATCTGATGTTTCTTGAGTGACTCTTCTCAATAAATTCGAAATACTAGGTATGTCCCGTATCCCTGGAGCATCCTCAGCTATGTGAAGCAGGTATGCTCCCTTTCTGCTGGTGCTGCCAATCTGCTGAGCTGGCAAAGGTTTGGTCACAATCTGCGTTTGTTCTTCTCTAGTTCTACTTCTGTCAGACTGTGTTATTTTTATCTGTTCACCGATGTGGCCATGGAAGACTTGGAAAAGGACAGCCAGGACAATCAAGGAAACTATTCTTTCACACCACAGTTTCCTGGAGTTTGTCATGTTCAAGTCTTGAAAAATCAGGCACTAGTTAATTGAAATTTATCACATTTAGCACCAGGTAAATGGTGTCATTATCTATACCTGTAAAGATTAGATGCATTATTCACACATGTGCGTAGAAATCTCAACCAATTGATGGGTAAAGTAGTATCTCAAAATAGCAGTTCCTCTCAGCTTCCTATCACTATGAAACATACAACCAAAAACAAATTGGGTGGGGGAGGGGCTTATTTTACCTTGCACTTCAAAATAATAGTCTGTCACCGAGGGAAGCCAAGGCAGGAGCTTGAAACAAAAACTGAGGCAGCGATCATGGAGGGGTGCTGCTGACTGGCTTGCTCCTTAGGGTTTGCTCAGTCTGCTTTCTTATACAACCCAGGCCCACCTGCCCAGGGGTGGCACTGCGTAAGTGAGCTGGGCCCTGCCACATCGGTCATTACAGATATGCCTACAAGCCAGTCTGACTGGGGAAGTTCATATCAAATGAAGTTCCTTAGTACTGACTGACTCAAGTTTGTGTTGAGTTGGCATAGCAATCTAACATCAGAACTTTAAGAAAAACTGTAAATACTTGTAGTGGATACTTGGTCTACCTACCTATGACCTTGAAGTACCAGCCCCCAGGGCGTGGCCTCAGTGCTACCCTTAAGACCTGAGACATACATAGGCTGCTCTCTTCTCTCCCTTGTGGGCTTGGATGGTGCAGACTTACTCAGGCGGCAGAACAGCGTGGGACAGTACCTCAGCCTTCCAGGACCCTGCAGTGATTTGCCTGTTCTGTTTAGTGAGTTTTCTTTCCTAATAAATTTCTTTTACCTTTTCAGCAGACTCCCATGGATTTCTCATTATAAATACTCATGAAGTACCATTGTCAGTCATGCACTTTATTCCTGAACCCGGGGGACAGAATGATTTCTTTTGGAGTCCAAGTCTGCTTCAGTTACATAGTTTTCCACTGACGTACATTTAAGTCTTAGTTAAATGCCTGAGTTTTTAACCTTAAATTGCTAATTATGGCACAGGTTCAACCATTACAACCCCATAGAACACCAACGTCTCTAAACTCATCTTCAGTGCCACAGTGGACACACACTCCCTCCTGAACTGGGAGCTTATGGCATCACTGCATCTTAAGACTAATCAGCTTGCTGAGGTTCTCCTAAAGCTTGATTTGACTGGCTTGAATGTGGCCACAGCAGATGATTGTCATGTTCTCATGGGAAGCTTGGAATCCTGATGCTCAGTCACCTTAGCATTACCAATCAACAAAGACTGCGCCATGAGGCAGGGAGTACAGGAGCCAAACAGAACTTCTCCTCACCTGTAGATCCACAGAGACTGGGATGCATGTGTTTGAAGGTAGAGTACAGAGAAAGGAAGAGTGAACAGGGACCAATAGGAGATGGAAATTGTAACTATAAAAGAATTGACTTCTTCTAAAATACATAAAAAGAAACAAGAAGTGGCACAATAGTAGTAACTGGATTTTCTTCCATTAACTATATGAACAAACATACTTTCTGTTAGACACTAGGAACACTTGCTACATCCTTGTCCTTCTGAATAACTATCTCTGGCTACCGTCCTCAACTCAGTTCTGCACATGTCTATAGGTAAGGCTTAGACTTTTAGGTTATGACATTTTTTGACTGATAGAAATGTTTGGCATTATTTGAAAGGTACTCTAGAATAGCTGATAAGAAAGTGCTTGTGTTAAAACTTATATTAACCAGGCTGAGGAGATAACCCAGTGGATTACAACATCTTCTGTGTGAACACCAGGACTTGAATTCAAATCCTAAGAATCCATGTAAAAAGTCATACACAATGGCACACACACCTGTAACTGCAGCACTGTGAGCACAGCTGAGAATGGGGAAACACTGGAGTTTGCTGCCTAGCAGCCTGGTCCCAGATTCCTGTCTAGAGGGAATAAAGCATCGAGTGCTAGGGCAGGATGCATGCTCTTCTCTGGCCTTCATAAATTTACCTGCACATGTACCACACACATGCCACCCACAGAGAGATTATACTAAGTGATTGCCTGTAGATACCCCATACATATACCACACACAGAGAAATTCGACCAACTGGCTGGAAGGTAGCTTAGGTAGAGCTTCCAGGCATGTTTAGGGCTGTAGGTTCAATACCAGCCCTGCAAACACACACACACACACACACACACACACACACTCACATAGACACAGATGTACTCACAAATACAGACACATGTACACACAGACATA
>CABHPH010159089.1:29398-54672 GCA_902168325.1 Peromyscus nudipes | reverse complement strand
AGACACAGATGTACTCACAAATACAGACACATGTACACACAGACATACACACAAACAGATGCAGACACAGACAGACACACACACAGGCACAGACAGAAATGCACACAGGAATAGACACACATACATAGACACACAGACACACAGACACACAGACACACACACACACACACACACACAGATACTATAGAAGCCCAGGTTTCATATAAACAACGGTGTTTTTCTTGGGGAGTCTTAGCTGTTCCGTGCCATTCACACTGAGGTTCTTCTTTGAGCCCATTCATCCAGTTCAGCTCGTTATCTCCTTCCAGTTGGTTGTTCCACATGGTCCAGGCTCCAGAAGTTGCTTAAACAAAAAGAGGACACATTTAACTGATGTGTGTAGCTTTTGTGGCTGACTCAAAAAGGTGGTGAAAATAGAATAAAAATAGATGTGCTTGCGTTCCTGCTTCCCTTCCCTCTATGTGTCTATAGGATGTAACTGCCTGGCTTCGTGTCTCTGCCAGACCCCATTGTCTGCACACTCACTGGATAATCCCGCCCCTTCCTGTCTGTGGGAGTACTCGAGGTCTTTCCAGATAATTATTCTTCTGTGCTTTAGCGAAGGGCTGCCCTTCCCTGAAGGATGAATGCATGTCAGTCTTTCTAAGAAGTCTTGGTCATTCCCGTCCCCTTCACAGTAAATTGACTAGAAGTATGCAAGAAATGTAAGCCAGACCAATGATATAATAGAATTACAGATTTCAAAGATACGTTCTCACGTCTGGAAAAAATTAGAATTTTCTCTTAACTTTGGAAGATATCTAGCAGTAGGTTGGAACCAGTTTATACTCCCTCTGAATCGAGCAATGCTTCCCTTCTCCATGTTCAGAGACATCTTGTTGGAGCATGAAATCAACCATGCAAGGGAGTTTACAACATGGAAATTAAAAAGTACTGTGAATTTGGTTGGTGCTGGTTTTTGTTTTATAAGAAAAACTGGTAATTAAACATTCACCAGAACATTAATGAGAGTGCCTTGTGAGGGTAGAGGTTGACTGTGGTACAGTCTTGTCACTGAATGGAGAGGACAGTGGCATGCTGGGGCAGTCAGGAGGTTGGAAGTAAGAGTGTGGTTGTGATGTTAGAACCTTAACTCCTTGAATCCTGAATCCCTCAGTCCAGACGGCTTATGCTAGTGCACAGGTCCTCATTGATACATAATGTCTAAGTGACTTCACACTCTGTGACAGCAGAAATAGGCTGGATTCTTTTTTATCAGCAAAAGGACTTTCAAAATTCAAAAATATATGCCTTGCTTACCAGAGACAAGAAGAAGGAGAATACTTACTGAAAGTGTTTCCATTTTATTAGAAGCTTCAAGTTTTAATGGAGGTGGAAGTCAGTGACAATAATAGGGAAAGTACACCCAGTATTTCTTTTTGAAGTTAAAAACAAGATCATTCACATTCTCCTCAATTACATGATTAGATACACATTAATGTCTATAAACAAGACGTTCTGGGGAAATTAAAAAGTTACAGCTGTAGTATCGGGGTGAATGTAGCTAAAAACTAAAATAACACTATAAAAACCCCACACTGTTACACAGGGATGGCAAGAACACAATCCGACCCAGTTAAGGCAAGAACTGGATGCTGGGATTTCCATGAAGACGGGGCTTTGTCCTGAATAAGCTATGTCCTCTGTTCCATTGGACAACAGGATGATGACAGTATGCAGTGAGTTGCTCTGGTCTCATCTGCAACCAGTTACCATGAGGGGACCCACACTGCTAAGACCATGACAGAGCAGCCGCAGCCTGAGTGCAGCTGGAATCAGCTGGCCAGGGCTGTCAAGAACTCAATCAACTGATTCCAGCCAGCTGTGACTGCCTTTCACCTCTCAAGCATCACTTTGCTGCTGCTCCAAAAACTGTTCCAAATGGCAAGAATGTGTGTGTATAATGAAATAAGGATTGGAAAGGGGAGATTGTGGGAGAGCAGAAGGGTACCTGCAAGAAAGATCTGGAAGTAAGAAGTTGGTGTAGAATCTTAATTATTTTACTGGTGATTTCTCATTATTTCAAGGACCAATTTTATAAGGAATACATGTAGTGTGAATTCTAATTGATCTTAATAATAAAAACCCAGAGTCAAGATATTGGGGTAAATGCTGAAAGATCAGAGAAGTAAAGGAGCCAGCCACTAGAAAGAATTCTTACCTCTACCAAATCCTCAGACTGAAAGGGCTGAGCTCCTGTCTCTACTCTACCTTATCACTTCCTCTCCACAAGCCATATCACTTCCTGTTTTCTCATCCCAAGTGTTGGGATTAAAGGTAAGTGGCACCACTGCCTGGCCTCTAGTGGCTAGTCCCACACTCTGATCTTCAGGGAAGCTTTATTTGTTAGAACACAAACAAAATATCACATCTCCTTTTTGTCTAAAATAAAAAGAACATTATAACTAATATAAGATAAACTATATACAGTAAGTATGATGACTATATAAATATATCAGACAATAAATACATCAACAATGTCTAGTCCATAAACATTTGACAAATCAGAGAAAATACTTCATATCTATGCTATCTTGGTGAGTTCAAAAGGTTGTACCTAATTAATTTTCTATTCTAACTTGTAATACTAAAATTATCTTTTAATGTCTCTCAACCTTATACACTGTACAACTCTTTAGTGAATTTGTTTTCTGAATCTGGTGACAAGGAAAACTATAAATATAACTATAAAGTCTTCAACTCTATCAGAGACCCAAAAAAGAAATACTATTACCTGAGTAAGCAGGAAGTGCAAACAAGTGACTTCCAAAAAAAAAAAAATGTAAGAAATGGCAGAAACAGTTGGCTGCCTGGACAGTCACCAAAATTCCTTTGCAATGTTGGAGCATCTATTTTTGGCCTACAGGACTAGCATATCTGACAGACAGGGTTTTCTGAAGGGCTGTCCTACCTTATCTTGGTAAAGTTTGGCAGTCCTTTCTTTTGTGTCCTGCTTGTCCCATTTGGATAGCATTCTGTCAGCAGTCGAGGCAAGAGCACTTTCTTGCCCAGTGGCATATTTTTGTCACAAAGAAAGTAAACTCCATGTGGAATTTCTTCTTTGATGTCCATCATCTTCTCTGAAGTAGATTGGTGCTTCCAGGAGCAGATATATCTCATTGTCACAAAAAAAAGAACCTATGTTACTAAAATGTTTTAAATGCCATATTCTGTAGATCTCTGATGCATTTGAAGATGACTTGTCTATCTAAAATATATCTATTTGGCCTTGAAAACACCCCTAACATGACTACAATTGTTATTGTAATAGGTGACTAACTACTAACCTGTGCTATGGGATGTCTTTCTGTATGCTGTGAATACGTGTGGTTCCCTTTGGCTAATAAATAAAGCTGTTTGGACCTATGGCAAGAAAGCTTACAGCCAAGTGGGAAATCCAAGTAGAGATACAAAGAGAAGAAGGGTGGGGTCGGGAAAGATGCTAGCCACTGTCAAAAGAGTGACAAGTTGCCAGCAGACTGGTAATGTCACGTGGCTGTAGATTGACAAGAGTGAGTTAATTTAAGATGGAATAGCTAACTAGAAAGAAGCTGAAGCCAAAGGCCATCAGTTTGTAATTAATATAAGCCTCTGAGTGACTTTTTTATAAGCAGCTGCAGGACCATGGGTGGGAGAGATTCGGCCTGACTGCAGGGTCTGGCAGGACCAAAGAAACTTTCAGCTACAGACCTGCATTTCTTTATTATCCTCAATAGTTTGTAATAATAATTGTCAAGGACTACCAATTTGGATTACATTGTTAAATGAGCTGTATAGGTACAATACCTTGAACAAGATTAGAAATATATGTACAGTATATTTTAACAAAAGTAATCTCTAATTTGTATCAATATACAAAGATCCATATCAATGTAAAATATTTAAGACTATTAGTTGCTTTTTTGGTTTAAAAGTAGATTAAATAATCTACCCTTATCCCATCATATCTATATTCCCCCCTTTTTCTTTTCAGAGTAGATTCAATAATCTACCCTTTTAGTTTATTTCTATATCCCTCCTTTTTTTCAAAACAAGAACCCTGAATCTAATCTCCTTTGTTCAGCTTTTTTCCTGACCATTATCAATAACAACTTGTAACCAACCACCCTAAACAATGTCAAATATTCATAACCCATTCAAAGACCAAAAACCACCCACCCTACCTCTTGGGAGTGTGGGCATCATGTTCTTGAATTTACTTCCTGCTGTCTGGGTGTGACAGCATCTTTAGGTCATCCTGAAAAGAAAAATTTGGGTTATTGTCAAGTCCTAGGAGAGGTACCTGGATCATTTGTTGTCTAGTTTCTGCATAATGGGAAAGTGCAGGGCTTATCTCAAGTCCTGGCTAGAGTAGTCTGTGAGGCTGCATCATCTCAGCTAGCCACTTCAAAATTGTCTTGAGCAGTTCATAGTCCAAAACCAATCTTTGAGTGATGTTTTTCAGCTTAGTGGCATCATTTTTTAATTTATTTTATGTTATTTTACAATATAATTCAACTTTACATATCAGCCATAGATTCCCCCATTCTCCCCCCTCCCGCCCTGTCCCCCTCCCCCCCCCACCGGCACACCCCCCATTTCCATCTCCTCCAGGGCAAAGACTCCCCCGAGGATTGAGATCAACCTGGTGGACTCAGTCCAGGCAGGTCTAGTCCCCTCCTCCCAGGCTGAGCCAAGAGTCTCTGCTAAGCCCCAGGTTTCAAACAGCCAATTCATGCACTGAACACAGGACCTGGTCCAACTGCCTGGATGCCTCCTAAACAGATCAAGCCAATCAACTGTCTCACCCATTCAGAGGGCCTGATCCAGTTGGGGGCCCCTCAGCCATTGGTTCACAGTTCATGTGTTTCCATTTGTTTGGCCACTCGTCCCTGTATTCCATCCATCCATGGTCCCAACAACTCTTGCTCACATAAACCCTCCTCCTTCTTGCCAATTGGACTCCCGGAACTCCACCTGGGACCTGACCGTGGATATCTGCATCCAGTTCTCTCAGTCATTGGATGGGGTTTCTAGCACGACAATTAGGGTGTTTGGCCATCTTATCACCAGAGTAGGTCAGTTCGGGCTATTTCTTGACTATTCCAGCAGTCTATTGTGGGGGCATCTTTGTGGATTTCTGTGGGCCTCTCTAGCACTTTGCTTCTTCCTATTCTCATGTGGTCTTCATTTACCATGCACATTCCTTGTGTTCCCTCTCTGTTCTTGATCCAGTTGGGATCTCCCGCTCCCTCAAGTTCTCTTTCCCTCGCCCCTCGCCCCTCATTACCCCCACTCACGTCCAGACTGTTCATGTAGATCTCATTCATTTCTCCGTCATTGGGCGATCCCCATGTCTTTCTTGGGGTCCTGTTTTCCAGGTAGCCTCCCTGGTGTTGTGAGTGGCCGTCCAGTCATCCTTGTTCCACAACTAGTATTCTCCTATGAGTGGGTACATACCATGTTTGTCTTTCTGAGTCTGGCTTACCTCACTCAAGAGGATTTTTTCTAGATCCCTCCATTTGCCTGCAAACCTCATGATGTCATTGTTTTTCTCTGCTGAGTAGTATTCCATTGTGTATATGTACCACAGTTTATCTATCCATTCTTCGGTTGAAGGGCATCTAGGTTGTTTCCAGGTTCTGGCTATTACAAACAATGCTGATGTGAACATAGCTGAGCAAGTGCCCTTGTGGTACGATTGAGCATTCCTTGGGTATATGCTCAAGAGTGGTATAGCTGGATCTTGGGGGAGATTGATTCCCAATTTTCTTTTCTTTTCTCTTTTTTTTTGGTTTTTCGAGACAGGGTTTCTCTGTGTAGCTTTGCGCCTTTTCCTGGGACTCACTTGGTAGCCCAGGTTGGCCTCGAACTCACAGAGATCCACCTGCCTCTGCCTCCCGAGTGCTGGGATTAAAGGCGTGCGCCTTCAACGCCCGGCTCAATTCCCAATTTTCTAAGAAAGCGCCATATTGATTTCCAAAGTGGCTGTACAAGCTTGCATTCCCACCAGCAGTGGAGGAGAGTTCCCCGAGCTCCACATCCTCTCCAGCACAAGGTGTCTTCAGTGTTTTTGATTTAGCCATTCTGACTGGCGTAAGGTGGTATCTCAGAGTTGTTTTGATTTGCATTTCCCTAATGATTAGGGATGTTGAGCAATTCCTTAAATGTCTTTCAGCTATTTGTGTTTCCTCTGCTCAGAATTCTCTGTTTAGTTCTATAGCCCATTTCTTGATTGGACTGTTGGGCATTTTGATGTCTAATTTCTTGAGTTCCCTATATATTCTGGATATCAGTCCTCTGTCAGATGTGGGGTTGGTGAAGACCTTTTCCCATTCTGTGGGCTGTCGCTTTGCCTTGTTGACCGTATCCTTTGCTCTACAAAAGCTTTTCAGTTTCAAGAGGTCCCATTGATTGATTGTTTCTCTCAGTGTCTGACTACTGGTGTTATATTTAGGAAGCGATCTGCTATGCCAATGCGTTCAAGACTACTTCCTACTTTCTCTTCTATCAGATTCAGAGTAGCTGGATTTATGTTGAGGTCTTTGATCCACTTGGACTTAAGTTTTGTGCACGGTGATAGATATGGATCTATTTGCAGCCTTCTACACGTTGATATCCAGTTATGCCAGCACCATTTGTTGAAGATGCTTTCTTTTTTCCATTGTACAGTTTTGGCTTCTTTGTCAAAAATTATATGTTCATAATTGTGCGGATTAATGTCAGGGTCTTCAATTCGATTCCATTGGTCCACATGTTGGTTTTTATGCCAGTACCAAGCTGTTTTTATTACTGTAGCTCTATAGTAGAGCTTGAAGTCAGGGATTGTGATGCCTCCAGAGGTTGTTTTATTGTACAGGATTCTTTTGGCACTCATACTAACCAACTTTTTAAATGATAAAACAAAAATGATCAAATAGGTAATATTTATAATTGACATTATGTAAATCCCACCTAAATTAATTATCCTCTCATTTTATTGCTACATTTTCAAACCATCCAGTGTATTATCACACAGAGACCTAACTCCCTCCAATGTAATAGTGTTTCCCATTTTTTAATGTGCGACAAAAACTCTCTCTTTTAACTAATTCCTCCCTTTAAAAATTCCCAATTGTCTTACCAAATCTGCCAATGATGATGATTCAGATGATGGTGAAGTGTGGGAGTGACTGCTCTACATGGAACAGAAGAAGCTTGAGTGGCAGCAGGACAAGGAGGGGTCCAGGGAAAGTCCACAACCCACCAGGAGAGAAGAAAGCAAAGAGGCAGCCCTCTGCACAGGGGAATGTGAGGAAGCGGCTAACTCCTGCAGTGTTTAGAGCCCAAGAGTTTATTGAGTTTGCTGCAGATAGACTGCAGCAGAAAAATCCCCAAAGAAAGGAAAACCTAGCTGGTGGAGTAGTGACTCGGGCTGTGTGCAGCTCCCACCTGTGCTGGTGGCTGCAAAGCCATAGGCAAGTGGCTTTTTCATGAATTCATGCCCCAAAAGTTGGACACCAGATATAACACAAATTCTAATTGGTCTTAATAATAAAAACCCAGAGTTAGATATCGTGGTAAATGCTGAAAAATCAGAGAAGTGAAGGAGCCAGCCACTAGAGAAACTTACCTGTACTGAATCCTCAGACCAAAAGGGCCAAGCTTCTGTCTCCACCCCACATTATCACTTCCTCTCTCTGCCCAGTCATATCACTTCCTGTTTCCTCCTGCCAAGTGCTGGGATTAAAGGTGTGTGCCACCACTGCCTGTCCTCTGGTGGCTAGCTCCACACTCTGATCTCCAGGCAAGCTTTATTTGTTAAAGCACAAACAAAATATTAATTTGTTAGAGTACAAACAAAGTATCTTTCTTCCTCTGTCGAAGTAACTCTTCCTTTATGGAGGTAGAGCCCTGTTGTCGTTTGGATGACTTCTCTAAATATTGTGTTCTCAATTTATTTATTACCACTTTGAATTTCTTTTTCTTCCTTATTCTAATCATGTCTTAGTTTTAACCAGGGTCCCTACTCTCATAGATACTCTATTTTACAGTACTTTCCCTCATGACAGAAACATGAGTAAATTATTCAACTTTCAAGCTCTCTAAACTTTTAATGGAAGAATAAACCTTAGCATACAAGAAATATGATTTAAGAAACAACACAAATGGCATTCTGCTCTTATATTTAGGAAGAATAATCTCATAAGCTAACACATGATTTTTTTATTTTATTTTTTGGTGATTCTGAAACTACTATGTGCAGGATTTACTTTAGACCATTAAAAGTCTTACGTACTCTGATATCGTCAGTGTAGACTCAAAGTACTCACTATGAGAAGACAGGAATATTCAATCAATATGGTACTCATCCATAGAACAGTAGTATTAAACATGACCAAACCTAAGAATATTAGGGATAGAAGAAGGAGAAGAATACCAACTCAAAGGCACAGAAAATAAATTCAACAAAATCATAGAAGAAAGCTTTCCCAACCTAAAGAGGTAAATGCCTATGAAGATACAAGAAGCTTACAGAATGTCAAATAGACTGGATCCAAAAATGTCCCCTCACCACATAATAATCAAACTACTAAACATACAGAATAAAGAAAAAATATTAAGAGCTGCAAAGGAAAAAAACCAAGTAACATGTAAAGGCAAACCTATCAGAATAACATCTGACTTCTCAATGGAGACTCTGAAAGCCAGAAGGTCCTGGTCAGATGTTATGCAGATACTAAGAGACCATGGAAGCCAACCCGGACTATTATAACCAATAAACTCACAATCGCCATAGATGGAGTAAACAAAATATTACATGATAAAACCAGATTTAAACACTACCTATCCACAAATCCAGCCCTACAGAAAGCATTAGAAGGAAAAATCCAACCTAAGGAAGTTAGATACACCCATGAAAACACAGGCAATAGATAATCCCATACCCACAAATACCAAAGAAGGGAAACACAAACACCACCACCAAAAAATAACAGGAATTAACAATCACTGATCATTAATATCCATTAATAACAATGGTTTCAATTCACCTATAAAAAGACACAGGCTAACAGAATGTATACAAAAACAGGATCCATCCATTTGCTGCATACAAGAAACACACCTCAATTTCAAAGACAGACACTACCTCATAATAAAAGGCTGGGAAAAGACTTTCCAATCAAATGGACTTCAGAAGCAAGCTGGTGTAGCTATCCTAATATCTAATAAAATAGACTTCAAACTAAAATCAATAGAAAGAGATTGGGAAGGACATTACATATTTATCACAGGGAAAATCCACTGAGATGAAGTCTCAATTCTGAACATTTATACTCCAAATACAAGGGCACCCACATTTCTAAAAGAAACATTACTAAAGCTTAAATTGCACATCAAACCACACACACTAGTAGTGGGAGATTTCAACACCCCACTCTCACCAATGGACAGGTATATCACACAGAAACTTAACAGAGAAATAAGGGAACTAACAGACTTTATGACTCAAATGGACTTAATAGATATCTACAGAATATTCCACTCTAACACAAAAGAATATGCCTTCTTCTCAGTACCCAATGGAACCTTCTCTAAAATTGACCACATGCTCGGTCACAAAGCAAATCTCAACAGATACAAAACAATTAGAATAACCTCCT
Organism: Peromyscus nudipes; assembly: GCA_902168325.1. Classification (NCBI taxonomy): domain Eukaryota; kingdom Metazoa; phylum Chordata; class Mammalia; order Rodentia; family Cricetidae; genus Peromyscus; species Peromyscus nudipes. Next base: position 45,010 of record CABHPH010159089.1, on the reverse strand, counting down.
GTATTTTATCTGATCACCATGGCTTAAAGTTAGATTTTAACAACAACAAAAATTACAGAAAATCTACAATCTCATGGAAACTGAATAATGCTCAACTGAATCACCAATGGGTCAAGGAAGAAATAAAGAAAGAAATTAAAGATTTCCTAGAAGTCAATGAAAATGAATATACCACATATCCAAACTTATGAGACATTATGAAAGCAGTGCTAAGAAGAAAATTCATAGTACTTAATGCCCACATAAAGAAGTTGGAGAAATCTCACACTAATGACTTAACAGCACAACTGAAAGCTCTAGAACAAAAAGAACCAAAGGCACCCAGGAGGAATCGACACCAGGACATAATCAAATTGAGAGATAATCAATAAAATAGAAATAAAGAGAACAATACAAAGAATCAATTAAATAAAGAGTTGGTTCTTTGAGAAAACCAACAAAATAGACAAGCCTTTATCCAAATTAACAAAAAGGCAGAGAGAGAGAATCCAAATTAACAAAATCAGAAATGAAAAGGGAGATATAACAACAGACAACAAGGAAATCCAGAGAATCATCAGGTCATACTTCAAAAATCTATACTCCACAAAATTGGAAAATCTAAAAGAAATGGACAATTTTCTGGATAGGTACCACATACTAAAGTTAAATCAAGACCAGATAAACTATTTAAATAGACCAATAACCCCTAAGGAAATAGAAACAGTCATTAAAAGTCTCCCAACCAAAACAAACAAACAAACAAAAGCCCAGGAACAGATGGTTTCAGCACAGAATTCTACCAGATTTTCAAAGAAGAGCTAATACCAATACTCTTCAAATTGTTCCACACAGTAAAAACAGAAGGAACATTACCAAACTCTTTTTATGAGACTACAGTTATCCTGATATCCAAACTACGCAAAGATGCAACAAAGAAAGAGAATTACAGACCAATCTCCCTCATAAACACTGATGCAAAAATACTCAATAAAATATTGGCAAACCAAATCCAAGAACACATCAAAAAAAAACTATCCACCATGACCAAGTAGGCCTCATCCCAAGGATGTGAGGATAGTTCAACATATGAAAATCTGTCAATGTCATACACCATATAAACAAACTGAAAGGAAAAAAAACCCATGATCATCTCATTAGTTGCTGACAAAGCCTTTGACAAAACCCAACACCCCTTCATGATAAAGGTCCTAGAGAGATCGGGAATACAAGGAACATACCTAAACATAATAGAGGCAATTTACAGCAAGCCAAGAGCCAACATCAAATTAAATGGAAAGAAACTCAAAGCCATTCCACTAAATTCAGGAACAAGACAAGGCTGTCCACTCTCCCCATATTTATTCAATATAGTAACTGAAATTCTAACTAGAGCAATAAGACAACAAAAGGAGATCAAAGGGATACAAACTGGAAAGGAAGAATTCAAACTTTCACTATTTGCAGACAATATGATAGTATACATAAGTGACCTCAAAAATTCTTCCAGGGAACTCCTACAGCTGAGAAACTCCTTCGGTAATGTGGCAGGATACAAGATTAACTCATAAAAATTAGTAGCCCTCCTATATACAAATTATAAATGAGCTGAGAAAGAAATAAGAGAAACATTACCCTTTACAATAGGCATAAATAATATAAAATACCTTGGGGTAACTCTAACTAAGCAAGTGAAGGACCTGTATGGTAAGAACTTTAAGTTGCTAAAGAAAGAAATTGAAGAAGATATCAGAAAATGGAAAGATCTCCCATGCTCATGGATAGGTAGGATTAACATAGTAAAAATGGCAATCTTACCAAAAGCAGTCTACAGATTCAGTGCAATCTCCATCAAAATCCCAACACTCTTCACTGACTTGGAAGAACAATACTTAAATTCATATGGAAAATAAAACAGCCAGGATAACTAAAAGAATCTTGCACAATAAAGCAACCTCTGGAGGCATCACCATCCCTGACCTCAAGCACTACTATAGATCTATAGTAATAAGAACAGCTTTGTACTGGCATAAAAACTGACATGTGGACCAATGGAATCAAACTGAAGACCCTGACATTAATCCACACACCAATGAACACCTGGTTTTTGACAAAGAAGTCAAAACTGTACAATGTTAAACATAAAGCATTTTCAACAAATGGTGCTGGCATAACTGGATGTCAACATGTAGAAGATTGTGAATAGATTCATATCTGTCATCACGCACAAAACTCATGTCCAAGAGGATCAAAGACCTCATCATAAATCCAGTTACACTGTACTTGATAGAAGAGAAAGTAGGAAGTAGTCTTGAACATATTGGTACAGGAGACCACTTCCTAAATATAACACCAGTAGCACAGACACTGAGAGCAACAACTAATATATGGGACCTCCTGAAACTGAGAAGGTTTTTAAGGGCAAAGGACATTGTCAATAAGACAAAACCCCATCCTACAGAATGGGAAAAGATCTTCACCAACCCTACATCTGACAGAGGGCTGATCTCTAAAATATATGAAGAATTCAACAAACTAGACATTAAAATACTGAACAATCCAATCAAAAAATGGGCTACAGAGTTAAACAGAATTCTCAACAGAAGAATCTCAAATGGCCAAAAGACATTTAAGGAATTGCTCAACATCCCTAGTCATCAGGGAAATGCAAATCAAAATAACTCTGAGATATCATCTTACACCTGTCAGAATTGCTTAGATCAAAACCACTGATGACAGCTTATGTTGGAGAGGATATGGAGCAAGGAGAACACTCCTCCATTGTTGGTGGGAGTGCAAACTTGTACAGTCTCTTGGAAATCAGTATGGTGGTTTCTCAGAAAATTGGCAATCAATCTTCCTTGAGACCCAGCAATACCACTCTTGGGCATATACCTAAGGAATGCTCAATATTATCCCAAAGACACATGCTCAACTATGTTCATACAGCATTATTTGTAATAGCCAGAACCTGGAAACAACCTAGATGCCCCTCAACGGAAGAATGGATTTAAAAAAATGTGGCACATATACACAATGGAGTACTACTCAGCAATAAAATCAATGACATCATGAAATTTGCAGGCAAATGGATGGAACTAGAAAATATCATTCCAAGTGAGGTAACTCAAACTCAGAAGGACAAGCATGGTGTGTACTCACTCATAAGTGGATACTAGATGTAAATCAAAGGATAACCAAATTGTACACAGCTCCAGGGAGGCTAGCTAGCAGGGAGAACCCTAGGAGGAATGCATGGATTGCCCAGTGAAGACGAAATAGATGACATCTACATGAGCAAACTGGGGGTGACGGGGAGGGAGATAATGGAGGGCAAGGGATGTGGGATGAGAACATAAGGAAATGGGAGGTTTGAGCTGGAGCGGGGACAGAGTGGGAGAGCAAGGAAAGAGATACCATGATAAATGAAGACATCATGGGAATAGGGAGAAACAGGGTGCTAGGGAAGTTTCCAGGAATCCACACGGATGACCTCACCTTAAACTACTGGCAATAGTTAAGAAAATGCCTGAACTGGGCTACTCTGGTGATAAGATGGGTGATTATGCTAACTGTCATCATAGAGCCTTCATCCAGTGACTAATGGAATCAGATGCAGAGATCCACGGCTGGGTGCTAGGCCGAGCTCCAGGCGTCCAACTGATGATGGAGAGAGGAGGGATTCTATCAGCAAGGGACATCAAGATCATTCATGATGGGAAAACATACAAAGACGGCCAGCCAAACTAGTGTAAATGCATGAATTGTGGACCAATAGCTGTAGAACCCCCATGGTACTGGACTAGGACCTCTGGATAGACATAATAGTTGTTCATTTTGAACTGTTTAGGGGGCCCCCAGGCAGTGAGATCAGGATCTGTCCCTGGTGCATGAGTGGGCTTTTTGGAGCCCAATGCCTATGATAGGACACCTTATGCAGCCTTGGTGCAGGGATGAGGGGCCTGGATCTGCCTCAACTGAATGTACCAGGCTCTGCTGACTCCCCATGGGAGACCTTGCCTTGGAGGAGGTGAGAATGAGGGGTGGGTTGGGGGAGAGAGCTGGGGAAGTGGGAGGAGGGAGGAGAGGGAGAACTGTGGTTGGTATGTAAAATGAATAGAACATTTCTTAATAATAAAAATTTCTTAATAGTAAAAAGAAAAACAAAAAAATGAAAAAAAAGAATAACAATATGGAAGCTGGGTGGTGGCGGTACACACCTTTATTCCCAGCACTTGGGAGGCTGAGGCAGCAGATCTCTGTGAGTTTGAGACCAGCCTGGTCTACAGAGTGAGATCCAGGAAAGGCGCAAAGCTACACAGAGAAACCCTGTCTCAGAAATAAAAAGAGGAAGAATACGGTTAGGAGCATCTTGACATGCTACAGCATGCTCAAGGATTGATGAAAACATATGAGATTAATCATTTCAGAAACTAAAATTGGAAGAATAGAATTGACATGTGAATTGAAGAAAAATCTCTGAGTTGTCTAAGTCAGTAGGAAAACATTAAGTCAAGAAACTATGGAACAAATGAGAAAATTTTTCCACAGAAAAACAGCAACAGAAAGACATCATAGTGCTTCAAAGAGGTTGACAAAGAATAGGTGCCAAGTCTGAGAGTCAGAGATTTTCAGAGAAATTAGATTTTCACTTGTAAAAAGATTTTAGACACAACTTAAAATAATTTGAGCTGAATAGCAGTGTAGTAATTCTAGAGGCTGAGACCAGAAGATTTCAACTTCATGTTTCAAGCCACAGCACAAGTTCAAGGCATGCCAGGGCAACTTAATAAGATGCTTCCTAAAACTCAAGTCAAAGAAGGGCTAGGCTAGCACTCAGCAGTTGAGCACTTGTCTAAGAAGTATGAGGCCTGTGCTTCAATCCCCATCTTTTAAAATAATATTTGGATTTTTAAAAAAGAAAAGAATTAAACATACAGACAGGTTTCTTTTTTCTTTCTTTCTTTCTTTCTTTCTTTCTTTCTTTCTTTCTTTCTCTCTCTCTCTTCTTTCCTTCTTTTTTTTTTTTTTTTTTCCTTTTTTTTTCTTTTTCAAATAAATATATCTAGAGAATCAATGCATGAGCATAACTTAGGAATATTTAAATAATAGGATGGTTTGAATGAAAATATCCCTCACCCCATAGCTCATATATGTGTGTGCTCTGTCTCCAGTTGATGAATTGTTTGGAAAGATTAGGAAGTGTGGCTATTTTGGAGAAGGTATGTCATTGGGGATGGTCTTTGAGGTTTCAAATGTGCAGTGCATGCCAGACTCAATGTGTCTCTTTCTCCACTTGCTGCCTGTAGCTCATGATGTAACTCTCAGCTACTTCTCCAGCACCCAGGCTGCCTGATGGCTGCCATGTTCCCCACCATGATGATAATGGATTAACTTTCTAAACTGTGAGCAAGCCCCCAATTAAATGCTTTCTTTTATAAGAGTTTACTGGTGTCTTTTCACAGCAACTGAACAATGACTAAGACCAGGGCCAAAAATATTCTATGTACATTTCAGGAAAAAAAAATCTAGGTGGCAGAGATGCCAAAATAGATTCAGTTTCTTCTCTGTATAATTAAATTCTACAACACAATAGAGGAATGATAATTTGAAGATGTATTGATGAACCAATGTCCTTAAACAGGGACCAGTGTGTCTGGTGAAGACACATCTTGGAGGGGTGTAATTCTGCTTTGCCACAACTGTTCTGTGCTGGATTCCTTCCTAGCTGTCTTGAGAGATGCTTCCTTATCCTCACTTCTTTGTATTTTTTTTTTTTTTTTGGTTTTTTGAGACAAGGTTTCTCTGTGTAGCTTTGCACCTTTCCTGGGACTCACTTGGTAGCCCAGGTTGGCCTTGAACTCACAGAGATCCGCCTGGTTCAGCCTCCCGAGTGCTGGGATTAAAGGCGTGCGCCACCACCACCCAGCCCTTATCCTCACTTCTAAATGCTCTAAAAAGAGGTTGATGAGGAAGGTAGAAGTAGAAAAACCAATTGCTTCTCTTTTCCTTTCTTTTTAATGCAATGTTCCCAATTTTCTTCAGATTTGGGGATTTGTGTACATACCAATTAATACAGGGATATTCAGTAGTTAATATTTAGCAAAAGGAAGTCTATGCATGTCAAAAATGTTTGTTTAGGGCAAGCTTAAGAAACATCTGCTGGCTCTGCATTCTGATTGGTTTTTAGCCATCTCATCTACAGGGTTGATAGCATACTTTTACTCCTTCTAAACACTTCCTGAGGATATGCAAATTTATCAGCTTATAATATATCTGAGGATATGCAAATATATCTACTTACAGTATATTTATTTTGTCTTTTAGTTCTAAAGATAACAATTGTTGCTAAAGATTTCTGGTTTTTGCTAATGCAACAAATTTATCCTGTAATAGATAATAATTATAAACCATAAATAATCTATTAAATATAGTTCTTTTTTTTTTCTTTAAGGCAGGAGTTCTGATCCTCTTGGCTCCACCTCCTGCTGGGATTAGGCATCTGTACTGACCTGTCCTTAGGGTCCTGACAGGATATATCCTCAGTTTCAGCCACTAAGAGCACCTCCTGTGTGCATCCACTACTTTTCCTTGCTCACCTCCCATCTCTTTCTCTTTCTCTTCCTTTGCTCTCATCCCCAGGGATGGGTCTCTGCCCCCTTCTCTGTCCTTTCTCTCCCCTACCCTCAATAAACCTCACATGTGGGCCATGTTGTATGGCATGACTCCTTCCTGCCATTTTAAGGATACAACAAATACCACTATGTCTGGTTTATATGGTTTTGGGGCTCATGTCCAGTGCCCCATGGTTTGCAGGTGTTCTACTGTCAGAGCTATATCTATAACTCTCAGATTAAAAATTCTTTGAAGTTGAGATCATTCTGGTCTACAGAGCAAGTTCCAGGTCAGGCTCCAAAGCTACACAGAGAAACCCTGTCTTGAAAAACCAAACCAAACCAAACCAAACCAAACCAAACCAAACCAAACCAACCAAACCAACCAAACAAACAAAAAACCTCTTTGAAGTACATAAGGTAATGAAAAATCAGAATCAACTAGAGAGGAGCCAACTCTGAAAATGAAAAACCTCTCCAGGTGAGTGCCACCAAAACTTGACTTTCCTCTCAAGGGCAGAAGTTGAAGAAAATTGGAGAAGACAGCTCCAATCTCTGAGTCTTAGGAAAATGATGAAATAGAGGGACAAACTAAATGATACATTTTGTGAATTTGGGGAAATTTGGAAATCTATATTTTGAAAAGACAACTGTTTGTATGAATGTTTGCATTTTCAGACTCATAAAATTCAACACATATGGTTATGCATCTTCTTCTGTTTGTATTTCATCTATTAAAATATAGAAGAAGTAATGGTGTCTTCTGTATAAAAGGCTAAGAGTATTTTCACATAAAGATTAAGACAGTGCGATGCCAGGTGAAGACCAGAACCAATAGGAATGACGGTATACTGTCTTCAGGGTTAGGTGTTGATTCAAAGCCTGGTTTTCACTATTTCTTAAATCTCACAAAATTTCCATCTCAAGGTAAGGGAAAAATAATAGCAATATATTACAAGACTTGTCAGACACAAAGAGACAAATATATGGAAACATTAGCAAAAGATGGGAATGAGTTCAAATGTAAACTTCAACCCAGTAAGATTCTTACCTTGTATACTAAATAATGTAGCTAGAGTTTTCCTGCCTGGCCCACAGCTGCTCAGACCCAACCAAGTAAACACAGAGACTTATATTGTTTAAACTATTTGGTCTAATGGCTCAGGCTTCTAGCTATCTAGTTCTTACATCTTAAATTAATCCATTTCTATAAATCTATACCTTGCCACATGTCTTGTGGTGGCTGGCAGTCCCGTCCCGGGCTCCCCTCCCCTCCCGCCTTCCTGTTCTCTCAATTCTCCTCTCTGTTAGTCCTGCCTATACTTCCTGCCTAGCCACTGGCGAATCAGTGTTTTATTTATTGACCAATCAGAGCAATTTGACATACAGACCATCCCACAGCAAAATAAGATTCAATGTACTTGCTAGGAATTTATATTATAGCTTCTGGAATCATGGTTAATGCTAACATAAGAAAGGATAACTTCAAGACAGCAAGGAAGACAACAAAATACAAAAGAACAAACAATCCAAAAGAAAACAGAAGTGTAGACACAAAGGGATAAAACAGATTTAAAGTAAATATTATTTTTATAAATTACTAGCATAGATAAAAAATTGTATAATCCCTTTGGAGAAGAAGTCAACAGTTTCTGATATTCATTTTAATACACATTTACTCCAAGTTGCAGGAATTCATTTATCATAAAACATATCCTAGGTATTTAACCAAGAAAATGAAAAAATATTCATGAGACTTCTTGCACAGGAATGCTCATAGCAATTTAAACCGTAATCTGTGAAACTATAAACTATGCAAACTTTTGTAATAGGAAAATAGATAAACAAGTTGATCCATTCAAAAAATGAACACTAGTAAGGTAAACAGAGATGAAATTGCTGAGAGAGTCAATATGGATAACTATTGATGAGATTTTATTAATTAAAAACAGCCAGATACAAAAGATGATGTTATATGATTGCGTTCATATGAATACTTGGATCTGTAGATGATCCTACACTACATAAACTGCATTGATGTAGACCAGATTACAGGTTGCTATGGGGAAGTTATGAAAGAATGGAAAAAGAGGCTCTAGCAATCGACTGATATGGAAAAGCCCCATGATTTAATTCACTACAGACATATTTCTTTTTAGAGCTCTTCAAATCTCACATGTATAGTCTGTTCTTCCTATTATATACAAACACCTCAGTTTAAAGTAACAAAATATATTTCCTTTTATTGACTTGACTTTTTATATTTGAACACTTCATTTCATTTCACGCCTAGTAACATTAATTGTTCCATGATTAGCCTCAACCTAAAAATACTTTTACATCATAAATAACATAATTTCTTTTCCAAAAACCTCTTTTCTAAAAGGATATGTATACACACACACACACACACGCACACGCACACGCACACGCACACACACACACACTTATCTTGATGCTAAGACAAAATATAGCTTACAGAAGGAGAGGATTCTTTTGACACACAGTTCAGGGTATAGTCAATCACAGAAGGGATGTCTTAGTAGCAGGATCCTGAGGCAGCTGATCACATTGCATCCAGAGTCAACAGAAGAAGAGAGGTGAATGCTGGTGCTCAACTTACATTCCATGTTTTTCACCAACCTGTAGAACTGTGACAGTCATAGTTAAGGTGGGTCCTCCCAACTCAATTAACCTAATCTGGATCATTCCTTAAAGCATGCCCAGGCTTGGGTCCTTGGTAATTTTCAGGTGCCATCAGGTTTAAGATAGTGACCATTACAGTATGTATTAAAGTACATAATAAAGGCACAATGAAGCAAACACTTCCTGAAAGAAAATGAGGAGGCATCTATATAAGCTTGAGAAACATTAGGTCATACATCAATCTGCTATGTGGTGCAGGAGTATGGTGTGGTGGTCTATTGTAAGCTTTTAAGTTACAGTCTAAATGCAGTCTAAAGTTCATCAATTGGCCAACAGAGCCTCCACCGTGGTATTCCTGTGAAGCTGTCAATGGTTCCATGAAGCCCATGAAAAGCCTGCCTGGAGTACATGCTTGGGAATTACTGATCATTGCATATAGAATCTTCATCAATTAAGCTGTCAATTGACATTCTCTACGGTACGTTTTCAAAGTCACAAGTACTCAGAAGACCTAAAAACTCAGTTATTAAACCAGAAGCAGTTCTGACAACCACCCTTCAAAACTGTCTTGTGAAAGCCCAACTGTGTAGCATGAATCTTAAAAGTTCAAGATTCATGCTACACAGCTGAAGTTACCTCTGAGTGCTATGTAAGTCAGCTTGAATTATTAATACTAACAGTCAGAGTCTTAATTACCAGCATCAGCAACATAGACTTGACCATCTAGGAGCTGTGTCTTCTGAAAAACTCCAAGAGAGAAGTTCCTGGAAATGCCTTCATCACTAACTCCTTATTCAGTCTGGTGCCAATGAATTTGATAGGGAAAATTTCATTTTTCCATCACAACCATGGAACCTAGGGAGTCAAGCAAAAGACATTTTCTACTTAATTAAGGCAGGAACATCCTTCCCACCCAAACTCAATGATGGGAAGTATTGGGAAAAAAGAGTACCACCTAGATGCAGTGGTCCATGCCTGTAATCCCAGAACTGGGGAGGCTGAGGCAAGGGAGTCATGAACTCAAGTCATATAAATAACCTGTTGAAGAAAGAAAGAATGGGATGGAAAGAAGAAAGAAAGAATGGAAAAAGGAAGGAAAGAAGTCCAAATGTCTACTTCTGTGTCTGTCAAGAAGAGAGAAAACAAAGAAACCAAGAACTAAATGACCTATACCCACCATTTTATATGGAAGTAGTGATGCCTACCTAGTTCCTTAAAAGAAATTCTTGGACAGAATAGACACAAGCATATGTATAAAAAGGATTAAAAACTACACACTTGTCAAACATCTGGAGTATTAATTGAAAAAAATCTTTTTGACATGAATATTTTGACTATACCTGCAACCTTAATAACAATAAAAAAATACTTCCCAGGTGTCAACTATTTCCCCGAAATGCTAATGTATTTTAAAGATTGTAGCTGGTTGCTGTACCGTATGGTTTTAAGGCCATGCTTTTAAAAGCTGCATGTGATTTTGCTCAAGGGCTGTTTCCACAACCAATTTGATTAAGAGTAACTTAAAACCTTCCAGAAATGTACCTGAATGCACTGTGTGACCAACTACAAAGGTAATACTCATAAGATTAACAATTTTTTTGCCCTTGAGTCTTAAAACTGCCTTCTCACCTAACTCCCTGTGTTATTTCTTTTTTGTTTTGTTTTCATTTTACATCAGAGAATAGTGATAATTTAGCTAACCATCAAAAAAATCCCTAACTATAACCCACATTACAAACAGAACTATGATGCACACACAAAGAGAATAGAAGACTGAGAATGGGAAGGTGGAGGAGTTTTATTCATAATATCCAACATTAATAGCTAATTAGACAAATGGAGAATAATAAAGCATGGAAATTAATGGATAAATATTTTCTCATTATCTCTTTTACTTATTGCTGTAAACATCAGTATAAGAATATATAAGACTTATAAAAATATAGTTAAACATCAAGTTACTATATTTTCAGTTTATAGTTTAGAAAAACAACAATCATTTAATATTTCCATCATATGGCTGCATTTCACAAACTAAATAATTAATATTCATGTATTCTACTTTCACAATAGGTATTTCATAAGATAACATGACAGCAAATATAAATACATATATATGGCTGCATTATTTAGTATATGTAGAATACCGTCTCCCATCTCATTTGAGAGTTCCTAATTTGCTGTGTTTAAAAATATTTCTGAAATCTAAATTCAGTGTAGCTTATTGAAATGATTTCAAAGCCATGTACTGAAGTTCCATATTAACTTGAACGTATAATTTTTCACTTATACTATAAACATAAAATTCTTGTTCATCCTCTAATTTTAGCCAACTTAGTTATAAGTGATTGATGAATATTCCAACTTAAGGTACTTATGGTATATATATATATATATATATATATATATATATATATATATATATATAGTCTGAATCAGCATCATTAGTTTTAAAAAGAACTAATATAGACTTGAGAGATTAAACCTATCAATAAGAACAAATACCAAGTGCAGGGGCCATCCCAATCTTAGTGGCCTATGCTGCTACCTGGGGCCATGGAGGTGTCTTGGCCTGGGCTGTGGCCAAGGGCCATGTCTGGGGCCAAGGTCCTACCACAGCCAGGGTCAGAGTTGATGTCCATATCTCCTGTTACTACCAAAGGCCGTGAAGATGCCACAGGTCTGGGGTGACACCTGGAGCCATGTTGGTGTATGAGGGTCATGTTACCAACCAGGCCATATAGATCTTAGTGCCCTCTTCTGCTACCTTTGGCCATCGAATCATCTAGGCCTGAGCTACAGCCTAGGGCCATGTCTGGGTCCATGGTCCTTCCACAGCTGGGCTCTCTGTTGATGTCCATGGCCTCTTGCCACCAAAGTCCACCAGAATTCCCAGGTGGACATGTTGGGGTTCAAGGGTTGTGCCACTCTGGGGCTATACTGATCTGGGTGGCCTACACTGCCACCAGAGTCATAATGTCACACGGGCTTGAGCTGATACCAAATACCATGTCTAAATCCATGGCAATTCTGCAGCCAGGGTCTGCATCAATGTCCATGAATCCTGTTGCCATGGAAGGCTATGCAGAGGCCCCCAGTCTGAGCTGACACCTGAGGCCATATTGGTGCCTGAGGATCAGGCTGTCACCGGGGCTGTATGGATTGGGGTGGCCTGCACTACCCCCAAGGGCCATAATGATGTCTGGGCCCAAGCTGTGACCAGGGACCAAGTCTGAGTCCATGGCCCTACTGTACCCAGGGTCTGAGTTGATCCTGGTGGTCCTGTTACCATCAACGGCTGTGCAGCTGAAGGGGTCTAGACCATTATATAGGGTAATGTTAGAGTCTGGGGGCCATGTTACCCAATATGAGAGGCCTGCACTACCACCCAGAGCCATGGTGACAACAGGGCATAAGATACTGCTCTTGGCCATGTCTGGATCCATGGTCCCGACAGAGCTGGGGCCTATGTTTATATCCAGTGCCTGTGTTACTGCGGGGGGCCCACTCAAACCATGTGGTGAAGTGTGACAGCCATGCTGAGTTGGTCTCACTCTTCACTGGCTGGAGAAAGCACCCCCTACGCTGGAGAGATGCCCACCCTACCACAGCACCATTGGTCCTGCCCCTCACAGAAGAGCTGTCCTCCCCACATACACTTAGGAAAGCTGGCCTCTCCTCTGACGTGAGGGAAATGGTCCCAGCAGCCCAAACTGACCAACCAAGCTACCACACAGGCACAAATCCAGGACTTTGAGTTGGTATTCCCTAACATCTACTTTATATATTAATATAAAAAGGATATTTGATCGCTCCTGGATGCCTTAATTGGTGGGGTGATATTGTTAATCCTTATTCTCTTTAAATGTCTCCTGCAGCAAATCTGACAGCAGTGGGCAGCAACTAAGGCAATTCTTCAGATGTTAATGGCTGTTAGACATCCTTCTCAAAGTCCTCCGCAGGAGGTTATGCCTGCCTGGTTATCTGAAATTCAAAAGGTTACCTCCTAGTCCCCCTACCCTGGTAGCTCTCCAGGAATGGATAGACTGGTAGTCAATGGTGGGTAAGAGCTTGTTTGGCAGGCCAACCTAAGACAGGCACAGTCTAGTTGCTGAGACCTCCTGAGGTGGGGTCAGTGAGGCCTGAGCAAAGAACTCTGGCTCCCGCTGAGCACCCATGTAATAAATAAAAAAGGGTGGATATGTAGGAAGATAAGGCCTACAAGGCTGAGAGATGAGCCAACATGGAGTCTGCCTGAGGGCCTAGCAACAGGTGCTGTCAGAGGTCCTGATTGTTCCTAACCAATGAGGGGTGACCATATAACGTCACTGGATGGGACACAGCCTGGGTGCTGGGAGGAGGGTATATAAGGCTCTCCCCATTGCTGGATAAAGAGTCTGCTGTTCACCTTTTACCTGACTCCCAGTGACCATGCTGTTTACTCTGTGCCTTCTCACCCCCTCCCCTAAGGGAGCTGTTAGGACCCAGCAATAATCTATGACCTGTTGGAGTGCGTGAAGGGACTGTCCCTGTGGAACCATAGACACAGGATCTCCATGACTCAAGAAACAGCAGGATATCCAAGAATAATGTTAGTGGGGGTCCTGCATTGATGGTGTACCAGAATCGAGAGGCCTTGAACCTGACCAACAACACATTACACAATGGACATTTGCAAGGAAAGCTGTTTGGGCAAAAGAGTATACAGCATGATGCACTGCAGCTCCTAGTGCCATTAAGACAAATGAAGAGGTGATGGAGGAGTGAAGTGTTTTATTTTATTTTTTTTGTCTTGTTTTTGCTTATTTGAGGATTTTTTTTATAAACTATGTAGTAAAGTATGTGTAGATGTAACCAACCGTCTTATAAATAAGAAACACAGAACCAATGCAAAGAAGAAAGCCAAGAGGTCAGAGCTAAAAGCTAAAACCTTACCCTTCCTCCTGCAGTGGTCCTACCTCTCCGAAGGAGAGCTACTTCCTGTGTTAAAGTCTTTATATAGTCTCTGTTCTGCCTTCTCATTGGTTGTAAACCCAACCACAGGACTGCCTCATCATGGCCTGTTTGTATAGACCTCCAGGTGTTCTATGGTTGGTATTGAGATTAAAGCATGTGTATCCAATGCTGGCTGTATCCCTGAACATACAGAGACTTACCTAGCTCTGTCTACCAAGTGCTGTGATCACAAGCGTACACCACCACTGCCCTGCTTTCCTATGGCTTGATAATAGCTCTGACCCCCAGGCAACTTTATTTATTAACATACAATTAACATTTTGGTACAAAAGAAAAATATCACCATAAATATGTGTCTTAGTTATAAAAAAAAAAGAAGAAGAGCAAATACCAGAGAGATGACAGTATAGTGATATGTTGTATACCCTAATAAACTTGCCTGAGGATCAGAGGACAGAGCCAGGCTCTTAAACATAGAGACCAGACAGTGGTGGCACACACCCTTAATCCTATGATTAAGGATTAATCCTTAATCCTTCTGGATCTCTGTGAACTCAAGGTCACACTGGAAACTAAGCCAGGCAGTGGTAGGACAGACCTTTAATCCCAGTACTGGGAAGCACACACGCCTTTAATCCCAGGAAGGGACATAGCTGGGCAGAGAAAGGTATATAAGGTGTGAAGAAATATGGACTAAGGCGGTTCAGCTGAGATCCTTCCAGATGAAGACCCAGAGGCTTTCAGTCTGAGGAAACAGGGTCGGCTGAGGAGTTGGAGAGGTGAGGTAGGCTGTGGCTTGCTCTGCTTCTATGATCTTTCAGCTTTCACCCCAACATCTGGCTCCAGATTTTTTATTATAATACTATCTAAGATTCTAACAACATGACAGAAATTGTCTAAGACCAAATCAACCATTCACGTCCTTAGTGGCAGATGCTAGATAAAATTGTATTTTCTGCTACATTGTTCCCTTTAATTGTACTCTACTGTGTTTTAAAAATATTTATTTTTATGTTTTATATGTTTGAGTGTTTTGCCTGCATGTGTGTCTGCATACCCTGTGTGTTCCTGGTACGCATAGAGGCAAGAAGAACTGGAGTTACATATGGTTGTGAACCAATATGGATGCTGGGAATTGAACCTGGGTATAGCCAGAGATCATAACCACAGAGCCATCCTTCCAACCCTCTCTGGTTTTTGTTTGTTTTTTGTTTTGTTAGCATGCTGAATTCTAGGTCATTTGTGGTTTTCACACATCATTCTGTATATGGGACAGCAGCTATACAAGCACTAAATTTTTTTAGAAGCCCAAATAAATGTGATACATTTTAATTCTCCAAACTATAATGCATCTATCTATCTATCTATCTATCTATCTATCTATCTATCTATCTATCTATCCATCTATCTATCTATC
>CABHPH010159089.1:0-18532 GCA_902168325.1 Peromyscus nudipes | reverse complement strand
AAGAAGAAGAAGAAGAAGAAGAAGAAGAAGAAGAAGAAGAAGAAGAAGAAGAAGAAGAAGAAAGATTTTTAATAGTCTATAGCAAAAAATTCCCATTGGTTGTAGTCTGTATCACTTTACTTTGCTAAATCATTTTCCTTTCTAGTAATTTTCATCCAGTCATTGGCAGAAATTATTATAATTGGACAAGGTCTTCTCAATAAAAAAAAGCGTTTTTTGTTTCAGCTGACACAATAATAGGAAAAGAGTACCAAGAGATTCATAAAATTCAAGCTCATATTTAAATGTATCAGGCCAATTACATACTATAACACAGCATTCCATGACAGGCATTTTGTAAACGGTGTTTCAGAGCTGGAAATATGGCAGTACTGTCTATGTATCACTTCAGGCACTATTCAGATTTCATCACGGTATGTGTTAAGTGGATGACCAAAGAGGTCACCTTCAAAACCGATAGGTTCTGGGTACAATTAGAAACTCACTCAGGCCTCATGAGAATTGTTCCATTTAACATTTTGAAGGTATGATACCATTTTTTAGCAAATTATGAAGGAATGAGTTTTTAAATTAGGTTTTGAAACTCTTGAGTCCTTTTCTGATTAAAATAAAATTTGACTTACAAAGCCTTTGTTACCTAAACCTGCCGTCCCTGGAAATGTATAATGAAAGCAGTTATTGTTTTTATAATAACAATCCAACGAGATTGACTTGTTCAGAGTATTATTTTTCAAAAACTAAACTGTTAGGATTCCTGTGTGGTATGTGTGCCTGAAGGTATGGCAGCATCACGACATCAAGGAACTTACTTCAAGTATCAGCATGAGGAGACAGAGCCTGAATCCAGCTCTACCTGACATGAAAGCCATCACATTTCCACTCACGGACAGTCTGAAGACACACGGTAGTGCATCAAGTAGTGAAGAGCATGAAAGGCGCCTCTCCATCCTACCAACAGAGAGTGACTAAAAAGCTACACACAGTCCGACCCTCCTCAACCCACCAGACATGTGCAACAAGCCATTGTCTCCACCACCAGGACATGGGGAAGGAGACAGAGAACAAGAACTTACCAGGGCTGGCCTCATGACCAGAATTCTGATCCGTGGCACTCTGCATGGGGCTAACAGCTGAAGCCTCGCCTCTGTCTGAGAAGGAAATGTTCCTAGGGCTACTCGTCCCTCCAGCAGCTTCACCAGGTTCTTACAGTGAAGACTGAAGAAGAATCTTTGGGCTTCTAGGAGGGATAGGAATGGTGTAAGATACCTGGGTAATGAAAAATATCCGGGTCAGCTCCTACCCCAGCCATCTTGTTTTACCTAGGGAAGAGCTAGAGGGATTGAGATGAAGCAGTAAAGTCATAAGAAGTCATTGATAAAAATAATTACCACCCCAATACACACAGAGAGACACACATTAGCTACACACACACACACACACACACACACACACACACACACACTCATAATACTTACTGTGACTTTTTTACCCAGTGCCTCATGCCCACTATTTAACAAAATTTGCTGTTACTGAAAGTGAAAACACAGTTCAAAGCGCCCAATCAAGCCTTAGGATGCATCCAGACAGCAGGAGCACTGTAATTACCAGACTAGAAACTTTAAACAACTGTAACTAACAGCCTTACTAGAGAAGGAAACCATGTAAAAACAGTGGTAGTTTCATCTCCTCATGATGTGTGTACCTTTAATTTTCTTTTCCTGGATTTTTGCATTTGCCATCTTTTCCAGTTATAATGTGGCGTATCAGTGCAGGAGACGTCCTTGCTTCTTTCTTGATCTTCATGGAGCAACTTGGAGTTTCCCCCACTGATGCTAGCTGCATACTTCATAAAATTACACTGATTGATTGACTGACTTGTGTATTCATGTATATATGTGAATGTCTATTCCATAGCATGCATGTGGAGGTCAGAGAACAGCCTATAAGAATCTGTTCTTCTTCCACTGTGTGGGTACTGGTGATTAAATGCAGGTCATGCTTTGTGGTAAGAGCCATCTTGTCCTGTAGTGTGTGTGTGTGTGTGTGTGTGTGTGTGTTAGTTATTTAAATACATTTCTTTATCATGTCAAGGAAGTTTCTCTTTATTTCTAGTTTATTGAGAATTTTGTCAGGAATGAGTCATGTTTTCTCAAATTGCGTTTTGGACCAATACATTTACTGCATCTAATGCTACAATCTTGAAAATTTTCTTTTTCAGCCTGTTGATATCACAGATTGTATTAGTTAAATTTTTAACATCGAGCAAATCCTAATACCTGGGGTGACTACTATTTGGTGATGGTGTTTCTACGTTGTTTGTTTGTTTGTTTGTTGTTACTTTAGAATCATAATGTCTATGTTTATAAGAAATACTGATCGTGGTTTACAGTTCTTATGATATCTTTGCTTGGGCTTCAGAGTAATGTTGGCCTTATAGAAGAAACATGGAAATGTTTACTTTGATTTTGTCTTGTGGACTTGGTTACGGAGATTTATGATAATTTCATCTGTAGATGTTGGATTAATCAGTGAACTTATGAGATTGGTGCTTCATGTTTTAGTTGGTTATTACTTATTAACTCAAATTCTAGATACAGACTTATTTAGGATTATATATTTATTTTCTAAATGTTCATACTCCTGCATGCCTCATGAGTTTTCCTTCTTTATTGAATTCTTAAGAGTTCTGCACATGAACCCTTACCATATTGCTCATGTGCTTTACCATATGAACATAAAATGAAAGTTTCTGGAATTACTTGGTCAGTTATAAGTATGATCAGATAGATGTCTGCTTTATTATTAAAAGCTATTTCTTAATGAAATTTCTTGATTAACAGGTCTGGAATTCATTGCCCTATTTGAAAGAAATTACTTATTAAAATGGAAGCATTCACCTTCTTCTAGAATGAGTAGTTTCCAGTTTTCCTTGTAGCTTAGCTGCTGGGTTAACTTCTCTGTGGAGTCCTCCATGGCAAGAGTAGTCAGTTATTCCTTCCCAGCTCTTGCAGCATTAGATGAACCTTTTGATTTAGCAGCTCTATCTTATAATGGTAAAGAGTATGGTCTCCGGCACTGAGAACCTGGGCATGAATTTGAAAATGATTAAAGGCAAGGCTTATATCTGATAATTTATGTTAATAATAATAATAATAACAATGGTCTCTTTATATAAAGTATCTCATTAAAATTTGTATCAGTTTTGTGGTAAATTTATTACTGTCCTAGTAATCAGTTGAGAAGACTGAGGCTCAGAGGAGTAGAAATATTTCAAGGTTTTTCAGTTAATCACAAAACATTGAAACAAAGCAGCAGAACCCGGGCTTCATACATACACTATATACTCAAGCAGACATTCAACATTTCATTATGAACCTAACTAAATATTGTAAATCAGCACAGCATGTTTAATACAGTTGGATGAAAACATGGCTGGCTGGTGATGAAATGGCAGTGAGACTCTTGGTATGAACTAGTAGACTAGAATCAGAGACCAGACCTCCAGTTATTGTTTTATCATAAGAACAACAGCCTAGAAAAAAAAGCCAATATCCTCACCAGATCTTGATCTCAGCAGTAAAATGGCTGTGGGATGATGATGTCACAGATGGAGGTAGTGCTGTCACCCAAAGAACACGAGGGAGACCATCTTGTACACACACATTACATGTGAACAACAATGTATGCCAACCAAAACTGGTGAAATAAATTCAAGTTAAAGAATAGTTCATTCGAGACAGGCACTTAAGGAGATACTACTTAATAAGAGAAGAGGAGAAGAAGAGGTAGTAAAAGAGAGAGAGAAGGAGATGGAGGAGGGGAGGAAAGAACAGGAGAGGAGAGGAAAGGAGAGGAGAGCAGAGCAGAGGAGTTACTGGAAGATGAGTTATACACAAAGAGAGCTTAAGAAATTCATGAAGGGGAGCAGAACTCACAGAAGATATTCTGGTATTTCCTCAACTGTTAGCTTGATAAGTCTTAATGTAAAGTTCTGGCAATGTCTATCAAGGAACTGAGAACCAAAGAAAACAGGGAACATGAGTGAGATATTCAGCAGCAATTAAAGATGGAAACAAGAAAGGAATGGAGGAATAAAATGACTCTTAACAATATTCTGATATACCCATAGATCAGTGTCTCCCTTGGCCATTATCAGAGAAGCTTCCTCTTGCAGTAGATGGGAATTAACTCAGAGACAGAGACTCACAACTGGGAAATGTTCAGAGAATGAGAAACTTCGGGAGACTCAGTCCTAAATGGGTTGTCTTCATCAAATCCACACCCCTCCCCCCACAACCAGTACTCAGGGGACTCTGCAGAAGAGGAGGCAGAAAGATCGTAAGAGCCAGTGATGATGGATGACTCCAAGGAAAAGGTGTCTACCAGGCACAACAGGACTGGTGCACATATGACTCACAGAGCCTGTGGCGGCATGCACAGGGCTGCACAGGTTCAAGCCACGTCTCTGTCATATTTTTTGTCTCTTTTTGTTTTGTTTGGGCATTTGTTATCATACTGATCTTTTGCTTATTTATTATTGTTTTCAATTTTTTGTTTTTATAGGTATTTGGGCGTTTTTGTATGTGTGTGTTTGCTTTTGTTTGTTTGCTTGCTTGTTTTCTAATGAGAAAGAAGGAATGGAGTAAGCTGGGTGGGGAGCAGTAAAGATCTGGGAGGAGTCGGAGGAGGGGAGCCTTTATAAGAATATGTTGTATGATAAAAATTTATTTTCAATAAAAAAGTATGAAAAAAAGGTTGTATAAAGATTTCCTTTTTATATATTTTGTTAAAGTTGTTTCCAATTTTGCAAAACTTGTTTAAAAGTTCAATAGACACCTGGATAATATTATTTATTATGCAAATAGAACACTAAAATATAGTTCCTATTAAATGTACATTTTACTACTTTCTTCAGAGAATGACATTCCATTATTGTAGTTGGGTGGATAGAAACAACCTTCCAAAGAAGTCAGAATGCTGCAGTACCAAGATAGACTTACGTCCTGGTCTAACCAAAGAGGAGGCTCAGGAGGCGGGGGAGGGGCTGTGGAAAGCCAATTATATGCCGTTTTGCTAATGTTGTTTTTCAGATTAACAACCACTTCAAATCACAAAATCTCCTGTGCTTGAAGCTGTCACTCTGCTCAGCACTTTCTGGAGAAATCTTGTCTTAGCAAAGAGAATGTTGAAAAACAGTGTCCCCCAGGGGGCCACTGAACTTTGACAGAGGCTTGACAGTCCTTGAAATTATATCTCGGAACCGTAGAGAACCTGCGGCTTCAGTGGGAAAGGACACAGCCAAGCAGGTGATCTTTAAAGTCTTCCATCAGAAGTGATGGTGTCACGGTGATTTCAAAGACCAACCCACAGGTAGTAAGTTCTCTGGTGTTCTGGAGACAGCAAGAACATTATTGTACTGGATGGGTCATTCTTGGGCCTATGCTGAAATTTAATAACACTAGTGGTTTATTTCCCTTCCATTTGAACAACTTGGAGTGACTTTCTAGTAAATTAAGGCCATTAGTGTATGTCATTAACAGAAACATGGTAATATGCATACATAATATATTACAGCCATCTCGTCTCACAGTAGTAAAGATTTTCTGTTGTAAAGTACCATCATTCACGATGTTCCTCTTCCTTGAGTGCAAGTTCTTAAAGAGGCACAACATGCCTGAGATGCTCAACAAGTTTGTTAGTGTCACCACAGCCATAAAGGACACAAATGGTGATCTTATAGGGTCACTCCAATGCAAACACTTTACAATCAAAAGCAGTAAAGATAAGTATACTAGAATATGCACAGCTGTTCCTTGGTAAACATGTACAGGTTTTTAAAAAGTCTCAGAAAGAATATTCAATAATTTTCAAATATTTTTATTTATATGTATGTGCGTATGTGTATGTGGAGAGCCATCTCTCCAGCTTGAATTCAATATTTTTTGAGACACAAACTAACTACTAATCCCAGGGTGGACTTAATTTTATGATTTTTCTTCTTCTGCCTCTGGAACATTGATAGTATAGAAGTATGCCACTGTGCCTAACCACAAAGACTATTTGGGGAAATATTCAAAATAAAACTTAAAAATCACTAATGGAAGAATTTGAAGTACAAATACCTGAAAATGCACTATGAGGGACTTCAACAGTTCAATATATAGAAAATATGTCCTGCTAAAAGCATTAGCAAAGAAATGATTAAGATATAAGCTGCGTCCCCTAAATACAACTTTGAAGACTTTAGCAAAGTGAAACAGAAATCTTTAAACATACAACTTGATAACTGTTGACATGTATTAGAGGAAAAATAAGAATCTCTTTAATTATGATATGATATGGCTATAACAGTCAGTCACGTTTCTATTTTAAGATCACTTTGAAGCTCTTGTGAGAGTTGGGAGGGCTGGGGAATCAGCGAACAAGCTGTGACTGGCAGTCATCCTAAGGAGGGACGCTCCTTCATCTCAGAGGAGTGTCTGTCACTTAAGTGTTTGCCTGCGAGGTGCTGTGCACAAGGGCCAAGGCAGACTTCCGAGAACATCCCAATGCTTAACTTTCTTTTGGACAAAGTCAGCCATTCGCTTCACTTGGAATATCAGGATATGCCTACAACCTATTTACTAACATGTCATATACAATCTAAGACTACATATTTTGAGTCTTGATCCAACACTTACTATATTATATCTTGAGAGGAAAAAGAAAATATGAAACCTCCTATCAAATAATAGTTTACATGAAAATTTTTAAAATAAAAGTTTTTTCTCCAATTCCAGTAATTCATCTGTTGCATTGATGCATTAATTAATTAAAATTATAACTATAAAATGAAGTTTTTCAAAATTTTTGACTATTTGTGTAAAATAACCGGAGTCTTGGGCCAAATAGAGAGACATCACAGTAGGTGAGGAACCTGGGACGATGTTGGTCCATTTGTTGTGTACAAACATTTCCTTCCATCTTCCCAAATGTGAAAGTGACCCCAGGAGCGCAGCTGAGAGAGCGCATGTCTTACATCCTGTGATCACTCCAGCGGCGCTCTCACCTGGATCCCCAACATCAGTAACTGCTCGTAACTAAGAGTCCACTGCAGTATTGTACCAACTGGCAAAAGAGGATGTGATCAAGTAGATACATTTTCTAGACCATTGTTTAGATTTACATTATTGTCACTGATGTTACTCTTCTGTTGTGTACAAGGCAAACTTTTTTTGAGCCTGAATGTCCCCCTTTCCGTACAGACATGTATGTGATGAATTCTCAATTCTGCCCTAACTAGGGGCTTCACTCTCCTGTCTGGAACAGCAGTCCTGTGCACTTCTCCTTTGGCTAGCTGAAGGCTTCACAGCATCATGAACAACCCCAGCTGTGGCTTTCTGAACAATACTTCCTTTTGTGTCAGTTGTCAACTCTGCTTAATGTAACCACAGAGAAAAAAGAAAACTTAAAAAAGCTAAGTCTTTGCTCAAAAGTAACTCTATCTAGCTCCAGACAGGCTATAGAGAAATGATCATGCTTGGTCATTTTAAATTTAAACAATACAAATCAGAGGCATATTTAGGAGAAAATAATGTATAAGTAAAGCATCTACAAATGCAGTTTTAAATAAACTCAGACATATTTTCCAGCAGTCTCTTCTGAACTGAAGAAACTCAGTGTTTTCTGTGTGTTTTACCAAAGGAGAATCTGACTTACAATATGGAATCAGACTTGAAAAATAAAAGAGTGGGGTGTCTGAAACCTACACGAATGAGATTCTTTCAGTTTTTTATAGAACAAGAAATTGCCCCAAATATCTCTTTTTTAATAACATAATGGCTAATATAATTATTCTAAGTTCATAATAATGCATAATACATCTTTCACATGTAAAATACCTTCTAGAAATGAGAAAATATTTTCATGACATATTTTAGCATTATTTTCATAGCATATTAAGAAAAATTGAAACTTGGAAATCATTCTAGCAAACCAAGTCTTAAGTATTTCATGCATATGCAAAACAAAATTGTATTATTCTAATTTTTCAATTATATACCAAAGTGGTATATATGCAATATACATGTATTGTTGGAATCTGTGTATATTATATTTAAGGTATTTAAAACATTGTATATTAAAAAGAATAAATATAAATATAAATATATAAATAAATATAAATATAAATATAAAAATAAATATAAATATAAAATATAAAAATATAAAAATAAATATAAATATATAAAAAAATATAAATATAAATAAAAAGGATCTATCCCCAGTGCATGAGCTGGCTTTCTGAAGTCCATTCCATGTGATGGAACACCTTGCTCAGCCTTTATGCAAGTGTTGGGGGAAGCTTGGTCCAGACTCAACTGAATGTGCCAGGCCTTGTTGACTCCATGGGAGGCCTTACCCTTTCTGATGAGTGGATGGAGGTGGGTTGGGGGAGGTGGGGGGGGGGAAGGAAGAGGGGAGGGAGGGGAACTGTTGTTGGTATATAAAATGAATAAAAAATAAATTAATTAAAAAACAAGTTAAAATTTGAAATTCTCATGCAACAAAAAATGAAGAGATGTATTATTTGTAAACATTTCACAATTTATTTTTATTTAATATTAGTGAGCCTAAAGGGATCTGAACATTCTATGTTGGGGTAATATATTTCTTCCACTTTCAAATTTCCATGATTATTAGAAATTCATATTTACTCTTTTCTGTGATACATTGAATTCAGACTAAAGCATTATTTAATTGATGTTAAAACACTGAAAGATAAAATGTCAGTTAATTACCAGATAGAATGGAAGGAAAACAAATTAATTTGGTGGCTAGTTTCTACTTTTACATTTTTGCCTTTCTTAAAAGACATTTCTTTTCTTTTTTCTCCTTTTTATTTATTCTTTGTGTCTTTCACATCATGCATCTCCATCCCATGCATTTTCCCGTCCCTTTGTATCCACCCTCTGCCCTTGAAACCTCCCCTCAAAATAAAATAAAATAAATTTAAGAGAGAGAGAGAGAGAGAGAGAGAGAGAGGGAGAAAGAAAGAAAGAGAGAGAGAAAAAGAGAGAGAGAGAGAAGGAAAAATCAGTCTCCTCATGGAAGCTCTAGTGTGACACAGTGAGTCACACAGTAAACCCTTTTATCCATATATCTTCCACTTGCAAGTGTTCATGGCAGAGTCATTGGTCTGACTTGAGGTATCTGGTTTCTGCTACACTATCAAAGCTGGGCCCTCACTGGGACTCCTCTTGGATATCCTGCTGTTGGCTTGTGTTGTGGAGATCCTGCAGTTTTGGGTCTGCAGGACCAGCAGCCCCTTAACCTGCTCCAGCAGATCACAGATGGGGTAGATATTGGGGTTGGCCAACCCATAACCCTGGTTCTGGACTGGGATGGTTGCAGGATTGGTCAGCCCACCTGCTCTCCCTTACCTCACCACCAGGGTGAGCTCTCCTGCATTGCCCTGTGCCATTTCTTTTCTTGTTTCCATCATTTCAATGAGAACTGAAGGACATAGAGCAGTTAGTGATTATTCACTGTGCCTTTGATTAGTGCTTGGAGAATTTAAAGAACCCAATGTAAAACTATATTGCAACTTACTCCCATGACTTTACTCTAAAATTAATTGGAACAACTTTTACAAATTTTTCTGATTTAATCTGCATTATCAGAACAAATAATATTTATATTTCACAAGTATTTCTGTAGGCAATTGTCAGGTATATCAATGTATATATGTATGTATGTATGCATACACACATATGTTACTTAGTGATATATGTATGCACACACATATATACTACATAGTGGTATACATATTTATGTGTGTACATATGTATGTATGCATGTATGTGTATATATATGTGTGCATGTATCTATACACACATACATGCATTACATAGAAATATACATATTTATGTGTGTATGTATATATACACATGTATATTACATAGTGATACACATATACATATATGTATATACATACCAACATATACATGTATGTTTGTATAAATGTATATATTTATACAAATATTGCCTAGTGATATGCATACATACATGAACATATGTATATGTACATAATACATATATATTACATAGTGATATAAATATATATGAATACACATATATTACATAGCTTAGGAATAAAATAGCAAAAGAATGAAATATATGGTTTTGAATCTTCAGGAATAAATATATTGATTGTATTTATTCATGTGCATATAAAACAATGGAAAGTAGACAGTTTACAATATACTTGCTCAGTCACATTCAGAGCAGAATTAAATACAGCAATCGAGAGAAAAACACAACACAATATAAGAAAATAAATATGCATATGCAATGTAGAAACCACATTCTGTGAATATGCATTCACAGTGGAATATTATTAAGGAAGAAAAGTCTATCACATGCTAGAACACAGATGAACCTTGAAAACATTGTTCTACAAAAATAAGTCAGCCATCAGAAGACAAATTACACAAGGTTGCATTTACAAGACACGCTGAATAGTGAAATTGTTAGACACAGAAAGTGGGATATTGCCAAGGGCTAGGAAGAGAAGAGAAAGGAGAGTTCATCGTTTTGTGAAATGATGTGTTCTAGGTGGTGTTGCTTGCACAGTGATGTACATGCCTAGCAGGAGTGACTGCTGCACTTAAAAACAATTAAGGTGGCAAATCCTTTATGTATTCTCCCACTACTAAAAATAAAAGACATCAGAATTCAGCTCTATTTGTTCACCTGTCTCATATGTATTATTGTGCATGATGGCAATGTAAGGTAGTTAGTAATCAATACAATAATTTAGGGTTACAGTTAATAGTGAATATTCTCCTTGTGCTCTCCATGCGCATCACTTACATACTTCATTTACTTTAGATCTGCTCCTGAGGTGGGGACCATTATTATCCCAAGCCTACAGGCAAGAGGACTGAGTTACAAAGGACAAAGTCAAGCTGACTATCACATCTGTCAAATGAATGGTTGGGAGCTGACCCCATCTGCATCTATGGACCGCCTCAACCCTTTCCACTCAACAAATAAAGATCTACTCAATTAATTGGATTTTCCCCACTCAGGCATAGACAAATATATAATGTGTCTTGAAATTTCTTTAATAAAGCATTTATTCCAAATACTTCAAATGAGATTTTGTGTATTTATTTGTTGATGTACATACCAATATCATACTCAGTGTTTTTCAGGGTCTTGAGATGTGGAAAAGTAGACATTGCTGCTCCTGTTATGGCATGGGTAGTTGAGATTCTTGACCCACTGCTGACACTATAGCCTTGCACATCTCCTACTTTTAAACTTTTAATAGCAATATGGGGAGCTTTTAGGTTTTTTTACTTATACTGTGATGCATTGGGAAGTGTGCTCACATCAGAAACTAAAAAAGTTTGTATTTTAATCTTAACAGATATCTTGTGACTGCAAATATCACTTCCTGGAGCCAAGATTTCTCACTACCAATATTCTCAATTCCTGTAAAATGTTTCTTTGTCACTCTGTTTCAGCAAGGCAACATAAAGAAAGATAATATTGTCTATTTGTGTTAGACTCTTATGCTGTAGATTAATACAAATTAGCATTACACATACTTCAAAGCTAACATCTGTGTGAAAATGCATAAATGTGTTTAGCCTGAAAAAAGTGTTACTTTGTAAAATAAAGTCAGTTAGATTTATAGCAAAAATATTTTGACCATATTAATTTTTAACAAGATTTTTAAATGTATTTATATCCTTAGGAACAGCACTGTACATAGGAGTTTTTTACATGGCATTTGCGTTCTTTCTCTTTTCTTGCCCATCACAGTTACCCTGCTCACTCCATCACTCTGTCACCGTCTTTTGACAGTCTCCAGCAATATTTCTTCCTTCCTTTTCATCACCATCCTTATTTGTACATTCTTTCAAGAAAAAAGAAAACAACTCTCTCCTCTCAAACACAAATAATTAAAAAAATTCCTAAGCATACACAAAGTACAGACTGTTCAACGCCCCCATCAGATCCCCCCTTGGATACCTTGGATTTCTTGCTATTTCATGTTTCATGTTGGATATAGAAAAATTGTTCCAATCTATTTCAGAATATGTATCTGCTCATTGTACCATTTATCATATGTTTTTGGTAAATATGTTATTTTTTAATCAGTTAAGAAACAGTGAAATGTTAAAGGGTGGTCTGCTCAAGTCCTTAAAGGTCAGTAAAGTATTTTCTCAAATGGTTTTGAAGAGGACATGATCTGATATGATCACTAAAATCTATAAATGCCAAATTTGGCTTGTGTGTTTAATGATGCTACACTCTTTCAAGTCTTATTTACGTGGTGCATGGCTATGTTCAATGTATTTTTTAAGAAATCATAGTACTGAACACGTTTCTACTTGTGTGCTTATGCCTGTGCATGTAGCATGTGTCTGTGCTCTGTGTGTGTGGTGTTTGATACTGACCCAAGAGTCTTGGGCACACTACTCAGACATTCCACCACTGAGCTGTACTTCTCGGCCTCTTGGTATTTTGAGACAGTTTCTTTCTATACAGCCAAAACCTGGGCTTGAACTTACTGTGTAGGACAGGATGGCCCCAAATTCAAGATTTTTCTGCGTCAACTACTTGAGTACTAAGATCCCAGGCACAAAACACCATGCCTGCATTCCTGCTCAGTGTCTGATTTTCAAACAATATTAACCATTACCTGAAGTCAAATATCTGAATTTGACCTTAGAAAATACAATGAACAAAAATAACTCCTTAAGAAATTCAATTTAGGGCCTGGAGAGAGGGCTCAGAGGTTAAGAGCACTGACTGCTCTTCCAGAGGTCCTGAGTTCAGTACCCAGCAACCACATGGTGGTTCACAACCATCTGTAATGAGATCTGGCGTCCTCTTCTGGCCTGCAAGCACACATGTAGGCAGAACGCTGTATACATACTAAATAATTTTTTTTTTAAAAAAAGAAATGTAATTTATTAAAATTGCTACAAACCTTATCATCAAGTATAACATTTTATAAATTTTATATTGGAATTTTATTTAGATAAATTAGGATTTAATCCTGAGAGTATATTAATACACGTAGACCTACTGCTGATGGAGAAGGCACTTTTGTTTATCCTGAGGAAAATGACTAATGATAAAAAAGAAAAACTGCCACAGCCACATTTAATCCAACTCCTGAGCTCCATAGTGAGTATCAAAGAGTGGTCTTGCCAATTTTTACTTTGTGTTGCCTAATCCATAGAAATTATCTTATTTTAGAGATGAACATATTGTATTTAATGACTTCAATGATTTTTTATCAGATTTTATAATAAAATTCTTCAAATTTTAAGCAATACACAGAATTAAATCAGAGATGATTCATTATATAAAATAAGACACAAGAATTCTTCAGAGGCAGTTTGATGAAATTTTATACTATAGCCTAAGTTATTCTATTGTGAGATTGGACAGAACATTTGTATAAATTCATAAAGTAATTAATGAATCAAATAATTATGTGAATAAGATTGATCAAATTGTCTCTAATATTCTCTTTCTGTTTTAAGATTTTATTATTATTTTGTGTATATGATGTATGTATGTGGAAGTCTGTGGAGGTCAGAAGACAACTTTGTGGAGTAAGTTTTCTACATCTACTATTATGAGTTCTGGAAATAGAGTTCAAGTCTGCTGGATCACACAGCAAGTACTTTGTCTCCTGTGCCTCTGTGTGGGTTCTTTTCTGTCTTAAAAGGCGAGCTAAACATACCACTAAAATTGTGAGAAAAGCCTTGTGATGGTCTCAGATTCTTGCACAATATCAAGATTCTGCATCAGTGTATAAATCCAG
This sequence comes from Peromyscus nudipes, assembly GCA_902168325.1. Lineage (NCBI taxonomy): Eukaryota > Metazoa > Chordata > Mammalia > Rodentia > Cricetidae > Peromyscus > Peromyscus nudipes. Next base: position 4,701 of record CABHPH010159089.1, on the reverse strand, counting down.
AATAAAACAGAGTTTAGGCATGTGTAAACCTAGTCTTCACAAAATACTGCAGTAGATTTCTTTCATTTTCTTTCAGGTTTCCTTTCGTAAGATTTGATATTCATGTATATTTGAATATTTCTGATCATGCTGAGGAATAAGAAAACCACAAGAAAGTAAATGAAGTCATCTATTCTTTCTATTTAAAAATACTTTATTATTTTACGTGCATGAATGTTTTGTCTGCATTTATGTCTATGTACTATATGTGTGCCTGGTGCCATCAAAACAACATGACTATGTATATATATTTGTTCTTTTGAGACAGGGTTTCTCTGTGTAACCCTGGCTGTCCTAGAACTCACTCTGTAGACCAGGCTGTCCTCCAACTCTGAGATCAGCCTGCCTCTGCTTCCCAAGTGCAGGGATTAAAGACATTCGCCACTATGTCTGGCTTATATTCTTTATTGTTTAAAACGATTTTTAAATTTAAATATACTTTGGTCATATTCTCTCCTTCCCCCAAGTCTTTCCAAATTCTCTACTCCTCCTTACCTACTCAACTTTAAGATCTTTCTTAAAAAAAAAAAACAAACAAAAACCCAATACAACAATAACCCCCCTTAAAAAAAAACACAAGAAAACAAAATGAAACACTACCACAAAATGACCCCCAAACCTGTAGACTCCATTATAAGTTGGAAAGACATCTGTCTTAGGAGAGTCTGCACAATGTCTCCAATTAGGAAAATCCTCTCTTTACATTTCTATTCTTTAAAACCTATTATACAGTCCCTTAGATAATTGTTATCAAAATAGACCCTTGATTGATGTAGCTGGAAGTGTTTCTTATCCTCTTTTGGAAACATGGTACTTCATATTTTAACTTTTCTCAGGGACTTTAATTGTCAGCAATTTGTCATGAAATCATCTGCGAAGGACACAGTACCAAAGAAAAAATAGAGATAAGAACTCTAGGAGGATTAAGCATGTTCATTAATCATTCGCTTCTGCTTTCAGTGACGTCACAGACAGGGGTGTGGCTTCCAAGCCTTTAGTCTGAGGTCTTTCATGTTAGAACGTTGTTTAGTTCTTTATGGGGAGGAAACAAAAGTACTGAACACTGTAAGATACAGCACTGTTTTCCTATGAAACGATCTCATGCTCTGCCCTATTTAAACAGCATACCCGGAGCGGACAGTGCTAAACATTTGATTATAAAATTTAGAAGTAATTCTCCACTGTCCTTCCCCACATGAAAACCTTTGTGCATAATGTAAGACTTAGTTGGTTTTATTGGTTTCTTTTCCTTATCTTAGCAGCGACCTGACAACCATCAACAGATCTATTTTTACGGTTTCTCCTTAAAATCATTTTCTCTGTGTGTTTCCAAAGGAAGACACATTTCTGTACAGACTCCAGGAGATATTTGTCACAGGATCATGTAGAAAGAATTCATTTCCGTGTGAAATAAATAACTGATTTAATTGAGTAGGTAAAGATGGCTATGGCTTAAAGGGAGTTGTTTTCTGATTATTGCATCTTCTCTAAGGGCTTGGTGTGATGGCTATCCGTCTCTCATTCTGGGTGGGTTGCATTCCACTCCCGAAGTACTTAAGATTTGAGTTTCATTTAAATGTCACCATTTGAGATGTTGGTTTTTCAATGATTCAGTCTTGAAGACCCACCAAATCTATAGCCAATGAAAACTCATACTTTTAGTTTTGTGCCCAAAATACATCATCACATAACTTTAAAAGATCAGACTATTTTATTGCAATATCAGATGGACTAAGTTTGTTCCATCCCAGCAGATTAACCTCCAAGGCTATACCAATTTATTACATATGCATGTCAGTCACCAGACTACAGCATAATTTATTGTAATTAAGCACTTCTGTGTTGGGAAACCCAAATGAGATTGGCCATTATCAGTGATGTTAATGGTTTTCTGAACAGTTGCCAGGTCATCCACCCCTCCCACCCTTCAATAATAAAATAATTTTGACAAAGGGCCCATGTTTCAACATTTTTAATAAAAACAAAATAGAAAAACCATCAGTAACTGAGTAATAAAGTTTCCTCTCTGTTTCTTCTTTGCCAAAACTAACAGAGAGGAAAATGTTCATCTGGCAACTTGCCAAAAAAGGAGGAAATTGAATGGTCCCAGTTTTTATTCTTTGACTAGTAGCATTGTATACAGAGCACACTTGGTTCTTGGACTTATTTTGACAGAACTGAAACACAGATAAGAAGTTCTGAAGACTCCATTCTGCAATTTATAGGCCTTGACTCTGCTTAAGATTTTTCAATACTAAATAACAAATCAATGTGATTTCAAAAACAATGTTGTGTCTGCCACTGACATAAGCCATATGTGTGTGCTGCCATGCTACTATGCCAGCCACAGCTATAAATTCTGGTCACTGGCTGTAGATTCCTCATTATCCGGGAGCTCAGGATAATCCACACCATTATCATCATCCTGATGAATGTCTCACTAAATTGCTGCCTGGAAGTGAGCTGAAAGGTTCTCACACTACAGGAAGATGGACTTGTTCCCAAATCAGTTCCCTGGGTAATTCATTCAGAATGATAGTGAAACTGCCTTTTTAGAAACAGAATCTGCTATATTGAAATCATTAACACTCCCTTCACAGACACTGTGATTGTAATTAAGGCCCACAAATATCAGGAACAGACAATGTTTGATGCAGACATCAGAGCAAGTAATCATAAGAAATACCTGATCTAGAGTGAGTGCATGATATCCGTCATTCTACAGATGACAAGATGTGTTCTTGGTACACTTGTAAGTTAACGTACTCCAAGTGTCTTACTGACAAGAAGTGTTTGTCCTGGTAGCTGATAACCGAAGAGGTGAACTTGTGTGGAGGATGGAAATTTCCATTCCAGTTTCTTGTCTTTATAATGCACACACACTAAAAGTTAATATTAAATGTATAATACTGTCAACAGATTTAGTTTGTTATTCCAGGTTTCTCACTTACATATATTTAGAATAAAAGCCAAAGAACCAGTGTGATGATTAATACTTCTGTCAATGTGACAAGGCCTACATCCTCGAGGAGACAAACCTCTGGGCTTTCCAGTGGAAGATTATCTAGATTAGGTTTACTGAAGTGGGAATCATTCCATGGCTGAGGTGGGGACTGAATAGAGGTTTGAAGGTGAGCTGAGTATTAGCATTCTCTCCCACCCCCACCCGCACCCTCTTCTGTCACTCTGCTTCCTGTCTGTGGACACAATGTGACTCACTCCTCAGCTCCTGCTGCCATGATGTCCACATCATCTCAAAATGTGAGCCAAAATTAGCTTTTTGTTCTGAAGAGCTTATGCCAGGAACTGGGCAACATCGATAGGGAAAGTTATAATATAACCGAGAAATATTTTAAACATCACTGTTTGCTTAAAACACTGCTAAATCCCATTATTTAAGTTTGTTTGTCATTTTGTGAAAAAATACTTTTCTAACAAAATAATATTAAATCAATATATCAAACACATGTTCACAAAGTATTCAAGGTCCCATATGTTCAAAAACCACATTAAAGATCTTCTAGTCTCTCTCTGCTGAATGTGCAATTTTAATGGAAACTACCTCTTCCTTTACAATTGCGAGAAAGGCATTCAGCTCAGCCCACTTTACAATTCCATTAAACCCATCCTCTGTAACTATACAGTGTCTATTTTATTGCTTTATATAAATTATTTTATTCTGAAGCCTAAAGATACTACTTTCAGCACACATATCCAATTAGGCTTTAAATCTACATACTTTTCACAAAATTAGTAATAATTAGCAAATTATTTGTCTGTTTCATACTATTTTCATTTTCAAAAACTAAATAAAACTGTTAATTTAAATTAATAGCAAATGAAACAATAAAGTTGTCTGGAATTTAGAGTGTAAAAGCAAAATATTAAAAAGTAAATAAATAAGGTTGTGGCTAGAGAGATGGTTCAGCAGTCAGGTTTCTTGAATGTAGTTTCTCCAAGCTTGTCCAACCACGTTCTGAGACAAGGGTGATACACTCCAAAAGCAGCATCGGGAGACCTGCTTCAGAGCCAGGCAAAGTGAGCGGTGGTCTATCCTGAAGCGCTCCTCTGGAAGTTGTCCAGCGGTGGGATGGGGATCCTTCCAGGAGCAAAACAGTGCTGAATGAGTAAAGGGATGCTAAGCCTTTGTCTTCCCTCCCCCTTCGACTTCCCCTCCTTCTTTTGCTACTTCTCCCATTTTCTCTTTGACTTCCCAGAAACAGTCAGGAAAGGACTTGAAGCTGTTGGTGTTCAAGAACCCAGATTCGCCCCTGACCTTGAGTCTCATTTGACGGAACAGACCAGTTGAGAGTGATCAAAAGGAACCAGTGATTAGGAACACTATCCTGTGCTTGCCCTGTCACTGATTTTGACCTATTGTCCACATACAGGAGATAAAGAGGCAAGAGCACGTGACCTCCCACCTTGTAGCTGTTGCTCTTAGTCTTACCTCACTGCTCAGTTGCTACCCAGACGCTCCAACCCAGGTCCTGGAGGCAGAGATGGGGTGTTCTCAGCATGTACACTCACTAACACACAGATGCACTGAGCTCCCCAAGCTCAATCTCCATTGCCTACCTTGCATGGACTAAGGCTGGTGTTCATCAGCCAGGACTCAGGGCTCTGATTCAACAGAGTTGAGGTTCTAAAACACAACTGTAC
>CABHPH010159088.1:63500-73581 GCA_902168325.1 Peromyscus nudipes | reverse complement strand
GGGGGGGGAGAGAGAGAGAGAGAGAGAGAGAGAGAGAGAATCTACAGCACTTTTCTTTAGACATGATTGGGTACACGTAACTGTGAAAAACACAATGTTATGATTATGTTATTGATAATTATATACCCTGTGGTGTAGAAACTAAATTTCAACAATAGATTCCTTTGGAAGTTGGGTTCTTAAGAGTTACAAGGTGCCAGATTGGTGGCAGAGCTCTAATGGAAGTTCCTCTAAGCATTGAATGGCAGAGACACCAGACACACCAGTGACCACTTCTCAGCTTGTTCGTGACCAACCATGTGGTTCTGGATAAACACCTCCCTCCCTGGCCCCATGTAGCTGTCTCCTAATATGCTATACGAATCAGCCTATTTCGTGACCCCTTATAGAGCCTTGCTCTGGTCAAATGGGGCATTGGGGCAAGTGCTCTGACCATAAATCAAGCATGATGTTCAAGCTTTACTTAACAACAAGCTGTAGACTCAAACCTGTGGCCCAGAACTCCTGTCCACTGTGGAATATGCTAAGTGCTTGGCAACCGAGTCAGAAAGGCCAAGTTGCTAAATGCTAAATGACTACCTCTCCATCTTCCCCATCCAGAAAATCTTTATGTAGCTGAGGAAAACCTTGAACTTCAGATCCTCCTGCTTCTACCGTCTGAATGCTGGGATGACAGGAACACCCATATCCAGTTTGTGCAGCGCTGAGGACTCAACTCAGGTTCGTGCATGCTGGGCAAACATTCCACCAACTGCGCTCCATCCCCAGCTCCCAAATGACTATTTATTCATATCACAGATTTGGTTAAAAGCTACAAGTAGGAAAAATAAGCTTGGAACTACTTGATTAAAAACATAAGAACAAAGATGCATCTATCACAGTTCCCTATTGAAACTGCCAGGCGGCAGAGGGTGGGGGAGGGGGAGACATGGAGTCTGCAATGGCAGAGAGGAAAAACTTACATTTCGAAGTTAATCAAAAAAGTTGTCATACAAAATGGGAAACAATGAAAATTGAACTAATGAAAATGGTCGGGTACAACTGACTGGATTTCCACATTGGGAAGGGAGCTAGGCCTTGGTGACGGTGTTTGGTTCAGCTCTTTGTCAAATGATTGGATGCCACAGCTTCATAGACACAAACGCTGCTGTGCTGGTTTTGTTCAATTGCGTTTGCATCCTAATGAATAGCAATGATGCTCACCTGTCCCTGCTGAATCCGTAATGAAAACTCTAGGTAGAAATATTTATCTTCCTGACTAGATGAGAGGAAAATGTGTAAAAACCACGGATGGACAATACTGCCTCCCCCAAGTGACTGGAGAAGTGAGCCTAGGAATTTTCCAGCAGGTGACCTAATGTGACTCAAGCCATACCCTGCCTTTACCCACCCCACCTTGTAATTAAGAGTCTAGATCAAAGACAAGAGGCAATGACTGCGAAACAGTGGGTTTTTAGAGAGAGTGAAGTATCCTTGAGCTGTGAATGCAGTCAGATATCCATGTTTTCACTTGTTGGACAACATGTTTATTAATTGTCTTCTTTCATTCCTGAAGTCCAGCCACAGGTAATTAATTTCACAGCCATACTTCTCAGGCTGGCTCTTGAGCATACAACCTAGGTGTAGAGATCCCTGTGCCCTCACCGATTGGAAGGCTTTGCACAGGAAGTGTAAACCGGTTGTCAAATCACAGCATCAGGACCCAGGTACTCTGATGACAACTTGTTCATCTGTAATCTTCCTTTGAATACACAGTCACAAACAAATCGTCTCACTCTGTTCACTAAACCCATTGTCTGGCAGCACCATTTCTATCTGGAGAGACTCTTGGATTGCCAGATAGTAAAGACTTCAGCTTTTACTTGGCCAATTTGCCAAAAACATATCAGAGAGAGTTATTGATCTTTTCCCTTGGACCTATTCAGCTCTTTCTTTTCTGCTTCCTTTCTTTTCCTCCTCTTAAGCTGACATTCAATAAAAGGCATTTCTTTCAGGTGCCAGGAACATGTCAGCACCAATACCTTTCAGTTTGTGTTTCCGTTTTCCCCTCTTCATACAAAGACCTCTTTCTTGGTTATATTGACAATGTAGGAATCTACCTGTCATGCTGATTTCTCTTAGGCATTTATTTTGGGGCTTTTTATGAGCCTGAATTTGTCCATGAGACTGTATTCCATTTGAATACAATATTTGAGCATCATTGTGTGTACATATACCTTCTTTTTTAAATTGTGGAGTATACTGGTTATCAGGGAATCTTATTTTATACTTAATTTGTAGAAGAAAGCCAAGAAGATTAGTCAGAGGCATTTAAATAGCTAATTAGTTTCTCAACAGGAATAGATTTGGGATTTAGCCTTCAGAAATATGAACCATTCTTTCAAAAATCTTTGACACTGAATAGAGCTGCATTCCCCACTGTGAGAGCTGTTCACTTCCTGCCTTTTCCTAGCCAGAGGCTTCATTTTATATTGTCCTGTGTATTGAGCCAAGATCAAAGAAGAGGACCTAGGGAGTCAAATACATAATTACCAGAAAAAATGGATAAGGTGGTTATGGGGACAATAAGTAAGATGACATTTGAGATGTGTCTAAGAACAGGACCATGACAACTGTTAGAAGAAGAGCATCATGCAGACTGGTTGTTGGACCTGGCATTTGGGTAGATCTGCAAGGTGTCTTCCCACATTATCCTGCAAATAGCTCACTCTTCACCTGAGAGATGCTTTATAGAAATGTTCTGATGATGCTCAGATGCATGGTCCCATGGTGAGTCTCATGGAGGATACAGAGATATGGACTTCTGAGGAACTCTCAAATGCTGAGCTGCTTGGGTGGAATCAAATCATGTTGCCATTTACTACACTGACTTGGAGGAAGCTGCTTGTCTGAGCAGCCACTTGCAAAATCTTCTCCGATCCCCCCAGACGTAGCTTCATGGGATTTAGATTGCATAGCAACTCAAATCAGCAATCATATTTTATTTTTATTCTCTTCTGTCTCCTCCCCCTCCCCCACTCTCTTGATTCCAGTACTAGGACTACTGAGGTTAATTTAAATAAAGTTAATTTGGCTAGGAATTAGTTGCAGTTAGGAAAAGAAAAGTGTTGATATGGTGGACTATAAGCAATTTACAAATTGATATATGAATTCTAAAAATATGCCCATGAAATTTTCATGATTCTAAAATGGGAATGGAACCAAAATGTTTAGTCAGACATGATAATTATAGCTAACATTTATTGAAGCCTTATAACACGACAGCTACTGTTGTAATTACTTTACATTTATTAGCTATGTAGTTCACACAATAGCCCAATGAGGCAATTCTTATTATCATTTTGCAAAGCCAGAAACAAGCCTGGCATGGCTGTAATTCACTTGCAGGCACCAGTGAGCAGTGGTGTCAATATTTGGCATCAAGTTTTCTTACATTACACTCAGCAACCACCTGGCCAGCAGAGCTGTGCATAGTTCTAGCTCTCGTCCCTTAACTTGTAAAGTGCTTCTCGGGGACTATTGGTATAATATGTTGAGAATACCATTTGGAACTTTTGCCTTGAAAGTATCAATAATTATAATTAACACTCATTTATTATTACTTTCCTCTTTGCTGTGACCAAAATAGCCGACACGAAGCCACTTAAAGAAGGACGGATTTGCACTTGGAGGGGATGTGGGACACAGACCATCATGGTGGGGAAGGCACAGTGCATGGTAGGAAGAGAGTAAAGTAGCTGATGACCGCATCTGTAGTCAGGGAAGAAGACAGGTGAATACTGGTGCTCAGCTCAGTTTCCCCTTTTGTTCAGGCCAGGCTCTAGTTCATGGGATGATGCTGTGCACATTCCGAATGGGTCTTCTGCATCAAATGAATTTTTCATCTTCATAGACAAACCTAGAGGCATGTTTCCATGGTGATTTTTAAATCCAGTCAGGTCAACAATGAAGATTAACTATAACGAATTGTTTTGCTTATATTTGTGTTTGTTTCTTGGGGCTGCTGTAATAAAACTCCTACCAAATGGCTTCATGTAACAGAAGGGACTCTCATGTTTTGAGGGCTGTGAATTCTGAAGTCAAGTTATGGCAGGGCCTTGCTTTCTCAGAAGGTTCTAGGTGAGTGGCTTCTGGAAATCCTTGGTTCATGGGCATTCTCTCTAATATTCCCATTGAATGTCCCATAGTGTTCTTCCTATGAATTGATTATCTTCTCATTAGGCTAATCTCTACTCCCAATATGACCCAATCATAACTTGATTACTTATGCAAAGGTTCATCTTCCAAATAAGGCCACACACACAGGTGGAACAAATTAGGTCTTGAATATATTTGGGGGCTGGTGGAAGGGAACTTAATTCTCAACAGTGTACAATTCTACTTAGCTTATATTATCTCTTATGCTATAATTTTGGCAAGGCAGTTTTCTTCTTCTTCCTCCAACATGTATTTAATTCTTTTGTTTTTTCCTTAAAACAGTGTCTAATTTACTAGCAGATCGTTTCCAACACACAACCGGCAGGTAACACCACACCCCTGAAGAGGTCTGGGACTCTGGACTCAAGTGAATTGGTTCTCATGATCAGCTCTGTATTTAATAATAGAACCCTTTGTATTTTCTCTTGTAGATTGCTTTTCCATTAATTGTCTATTACAGTTAAAACAATAGCATGAGAACAATTGTAAACTTGACATTCACACTTCACCTTCTACTGCCAGAATTTCTTGTTAGTTGTTAGGAAATCTTTGCTTATTTTCTAACCTTCCTCATAACAGTTCACTGAATCGAAGATGCATAATTTAGCCATTCTTGGAGCTGGCACTTAGATGGTTTCCATTTTTTTCTTTTGCTTTATTACTGCAATGAATATTTATACATATAACTTTTTTCCTTTGAGTTGATTTTCTAAGAGGGATTTTGAAAAGAATCTACTATTTTGGGGTGTCTTGGCGGCCTATTATTTGATGCAGAGTTCTGTCAGCAAATGTTGCAGAATCACCCCAACCTTCTTACCATCACACTTACCACTGACTTTGTTTTCAGTGACTTTTCATTGTCTTCATTTTAACTTTGTAATTATCACAGTGGATGACGTTTCAGATGCAGTTTGTCTCCATATTCAGAACCCTCCCAGAGCCAATAGCTTATCTCTCTTTCACAGTTGGTAAAACCCTCCTATGAAGGAAGTTGGACTGATTCATTGCATAACCCAGTACTTAAAGCTTCCTGAGTTGACAGGGTTGCAATAATTTAATTTCTGTTCCCACATGTTCAAATTTCATTCTTAAAAACACCTAAAATTCAAAGCAAATATAAAAGTTTACTGTGTTAAATTAACACAGGAAGTTCATTAGAGCAAAAAGCTCACTATACACAACTCCTTGTTTTAATTAAACAGCAGTGTTTACATGTCTCTTGTTTGGGGTTCTGCTTTCCCCCGCAACTTCCAGTGGTAATCATGGGTCCTAAATACTCTGTAAACTTGTTGAATGGAAGTTGATTCATCTCATAATGAATTCGTAAGTACCTGCTCAAATTAGCTTTAGTAAATAAAATTACCAGCTTTATCACTCACTTTTCTTAAATGACTTATGCTAAATTAATTTGCAAATGTATTGATTTGCATTATGCATCTAAAATGTATAGCCACACACATTTATTAGGAATATACCCTTATCACAGTTTTGATATCTGTATTTAAAACTTGACATGATTGAAAGAGAATCATTTCAGAAAACATGTGTCCTCAGTTGTAGGTAGGTGTCTCAAGTCACATTTTCTTCACATCAGTTGGTTGTTAGAACCAAATCCAGGAGTTTTCAGTGCAGGGCTGGCATAAGAAGATGTTAAACAATCAATGGGATTTTACTTTATTTCAAACTAATAATGTTTTTCCAACTCTCCTATTTAAAAGTAAGTGTGGAGTTGGCTTCAAACTCAGAGCCATCTTACATCTGCTTAATGCTAGCAACCTTCTTTGTGGCCACCCATAGACTGTTAGTTTAGCAGTGGTCACCAACCTGTGGGTCTTGACCCCTTTGGGGGGCGGGGTCAAACGACCCTTTCACAGGGGTCACCCAAGACCATCAGAAATCACAGATATTTGCATTACAATTCATAACAGTAGCAAAATTACAGTTACAAAGTAGCAACAAAAATAATTTTATCGTTGGGGGTCACCACAACATGAAGAACCCTGTTAAAGGGTCACAGCATTAGGAAGACTGAGAACCACTGGGTTAGAGGTAGGATTCTGCCTACAGACAAAACAGGACAATGTGTTCAGTCTTTGCCCACTGAAGGTTTAGGGGATTGTTATTCTACTTTTCTTCCAGCCTCAGAACTACACCATAGAGTTAGGCAATCGTATCCCTGGCTTAGAGGCTAAAGATGCGTTTGTATGACACATGCATATAAATACACATGCACATATACTCTATGCATGTATATATGTGTATATAATATGCGTAATGTATTCACATGTGTGTATGTATATACACATTTCATTTTATATCTCTTGCATTCTAGTCTTATTTTGTAATTCTAAAGTGACTGGACAGCCAAACATTTGTAATAGAAAAGGGAAAAGAGTGCTGTTACAACTCATTTCAACTCCTTCGGTGACAAGGTAACATGACTTATTCTTAAGAAAGATATTCTTTGGTTTAGATAAACCGTGCAGACAGAGAACATTTGATATGTCATTTGGATACTCGAAGGATTGAACTGGGAAGAAACAGTGAACTCAAGAGACAGCTGAAGTCCTCTGTGTGAGGGATATGGAATAGACAGGGAAAGACAAAGTGTAAGGCAAAGAAGAGATTTCTGGAATTCCAATGAGACATATTAGCCTTTGAGAAATTCTTTTAGTGGTGGTAACCAAAAGCATTGATAAAGAACAGGAACATCTGATATTTAATTTCAAGTTGCTACTTGGTGGTATATTATCTAATTCTTTGAGGGACTCATGAGAAAAGTTGTGCTCCTTGGATGAGTAAGAGAAAGTGCAGAGACCAGGCAGAAAGTGCATTTGACTTCCTGAGTAGTGTAATTCTTGGGTTTGTTGCTCAAAGCACCTTCGTGAACTTTTTGTTCTAGAAAGCACCACTGACAAGGACTTCATCCAAACCATCATTGTTCCCCAATGATCTTGTCTGGTTCCAGAGGATATAGGGAGGTTTTTAGGTTTTTGTCTTCACACAAGACAGGGCATGAAACATCATGGGAACTGGCATTCGTGGTCCACATTTGATGCATTTGCCCACAAAGCATTGTGGAATCTTCCAGAGGCTGCAGTGTCTGCTCACAGGTGGGTGTTGTTCAGTCTCCAGCATCCTCAGCTCAGACTGGTCCTCAGACTCGGTTCTCTTACATATCGGCTTTTTCTTCTTTATGTGTCACTAGGTTTCAACTCTAGATTGATTGACCTTCCCTTATATTTTTGTTGGTTTGTTATATATGCTTGTTCACACACAATAAATATTTTTATCTCTGAACAAGTTGCACACACAAGGTGGATGGGTGGGGGAAACCCCATATTTTCAGTCTTAATTTTCCTCAGAATTAATGTTGGACCTTTAGTTTTAATTATCATTTAAAGTGGGACTCAAGGCAGATCAGCATAACTCCTTGAGCCACAGGTACAACTGGCCTTGTTCCATCATTGCCAATATGTCCCCTGGTGCCTTGCAAATAAAACGTACTATGTATTTCTGGATACATGGATGGATGTTTCATCGTGATGAAAAAACAAAGAGAAGAAGAGGAATAGCAGAAACATTCCAGTTGAAAAGGCATGCTATTAAGGCTAAATGTATTCATTTGTCTTTTTTTTTTTACCTATTAGGTAAGAAAAAATTGCCTTGTTCAAAGAGAAACTCAGGGCTGAATGAGGTGCCAAAAGGGCTTTTGTACGAACTTTCCAGATATCCTTAAGCTTGACATAGTCTCCCTGGGAGCAACTTCCTTAAAGTTCAAAGACATCCATTACGGATGTAAAAGGGGAAACCACACAAAGAGAAACAAATCTGGAAACAGAGCTACAACCTGTGATGCACGGGTGAAGTGCCTGGTTTATCCATCAGGTATGCATTTCTATAAACCCCACTGTAAGTGGTCTATGAGGCTAGGAAAAGAGATCCCTGCCCATCTGAAACATGTGAGCAGACAGAAGTCTCATGTCTTAGACTCTCACCTAGATTGGAACTTCACCTTGAAGTTCCCGAAGTTAGAATGCTTCATCAGAGTATTGGTGATGGCGATCGTTGGCCCTACCTGCTGCTTCTTGAAGTCCACTGAATTGGGATGAGAATAAAGCACTTAGCTAATACTGATCCTCCTCCAAGAGAGTTACTTTTCCAAACCCAAGTCAAGGAGCTGAGAATGTCTATGGGAGAAGAGGCTGTGGAGTGGGAAAGCAGGACCCAGGACAAGAGCAGGATGAAGAGAATCATGATTCATCACATGAAAACTCCTAGAGATTCTTGTTTTCACGTGAGCGGATGAACAGCACGTTGATGAAGAACAATCTAAAGGCCATCTTACACATTTAGTGGATGGATGAGTCTGTGCCCCAGCCCCTGTGAACCTCACATCCCTAGTATGTAAAATGAAAACAAAAAAATCAATTTATAAGTCCGTTCTTTCACAATTAAAATTGTCTGATATTGATGTCAAATTACTATTGAAGGAATATAAACATTGGGGCTATTTTCAGAGGCTAAGGTTTTGGTATATATATTCTTGGAGAATTTCATACGTATATGCAACATATTTTGTTCAGATTGAGTGCCACTCTTCCCCTAGCTCCTCCCAGATCCACCCCCACTTCCTCACCTTCTCCTAATCACTTTGTGTTTGTTCCTTTATTTGTTTTGTAACACACTGAGTTAATTTGTGACGTCTAGATATGCTCATGGGTGTGGGGCCATCAACAGGAATATGGTCAGTCTACCAGGGGCCACACAAAGAAAACACACTCTCTTCCTCCAGAAGCCACCAACTGTCTACAGCTCCTCAGTTAGGTAAAGGGGCTCTTGAGACCCTCTGCTCTCCAGGCTGGAGTGATGACTGCCTTGATCTTGTAAAGGTCTGGTGCAGTCATCCAAAGAGGTTGTGAGTTCATGAGTGCATCATTCCTCTCATGTCCTGAAGACATTGGTTATAGTTCCCCCTGACCTCTGTCTCATACAGTCCTTCTGTCCCCTTTTCTGAAGTGGTCCCCAAGTCTTGGGTGATGGGGCTGTGATACAGATATTCCCCAGACACTTCCTCTCTGAACCTTGACCATTTGGGAGTTTCTCTGTTAATGACTAGTGACTGCACAAAGATCTTCTGATGAAAGCTGAAATGCACAAGTTTTAATCATGTGGTAGCATCTAGGCATTTTTGGGGATTTTCAAGATCATTGTGAGTTATTTTGTTTCCTTGTGAGGTAGTGTTTGTATTTATGATGACATACTCTTCCTGTCCAATTCTGGAAGGAGCCTTATGTCTTTGTGGCCCTGACATTCTGGGGACATTTTTCTTGCCCTTCTCCCAGGCCCTGTCACCTCCAGGGTTCAGTACAGATGCAGGATTCTTGAAGGCTTACACTGTGGATGGTTTGTTCTGTTGTATGTTTTCTCCATCTTCCTCTAGCTGCTAAACCTAAGGTGGAGCCCCCCTTTGATTCCATTTTCCTTCATCTTTCATTTTCCAAGACAATGTTTCCCCTTACATCTCTACCCTCCTAATGTCACCCCAGCCACGGCACAGTGAAAACCGAGAGTGGAAAGTTTCACCTGGAGCAGACACATTGAAGAAGAAGCCAAGCCATGTTGAAATAGATTGGTTTGAACTAGGACTCTGTGTGTGAGAAAAGCACAGTGTAACAAGCTTTGCTATGTTTAGCTTAACTGGTTAGGAATTACAAATTCCCATGGTGCAAGGAAACAACCCAGGTAGGAGCCTAATGACATCATGTGTAAATCCAAATCCAAGCTCTGTGCTCAGGAGGAACTTCAGAGACTCATCCTCCAGTGCTCTCACAATCCATTCCCACCTCTCTTCTCTCTTCTCTCTTCTCTCTTCTCTCTTCTC
>CABHPH010159088.1:44134-63400 GCA_902168325.1 Peromyscus nudipes | reverse complement strand
TCTTCCCTCCCTCCCTCCTTCCCTCCCTCCCTCTCTTTCCCCTACAGCTCTTATCTCTTCCCCTAAGTGAGCTGCAAACCCACACATTGTTTTTCAGGTTGTTTCTCACAATGGCAAGCTGATACTGACTTTGCAAAATCACTCACAAAGAGAAGTAGAGGCCAATGTTCAAGGTTAGGGCAGTTTGCCACCAGACACCCAGCAGAAACGGTCACCTGGGGTCAACACCTCTTCTGCTTGGTGGTGGTTTCCCCTCTCCTCAGCTCTTCCCAGAGTTCACACCTACAGGGTGACTTGGGGTTTTGTTTCATTATGTAACATTTTGTGCATTCATCAGATTATCATATCTTTAAATGACACACACTATAATATAGTTATAATAATAACCACACACCCTACGCACAGTCGTATTTGCTTGTAGAAATGACTACAGCCAACATTTTTTTCTCAAAGAATTTAACTACGAACAACTTAGTGAAGCATTGCATTGAGGTCAGTTCTTCATGTCGCAGGATGATTACTTTTTTTTTTTTTGAGATTTGTAAGAAGGTACCAAATCATGGATCTTTCATGCTCCCTTTGAAGTCAGTCATGTAGAATGCAATGATCTAATATCAGATGGCAACGGGGCTTATGTAAGCACTGAGACAGGAGTGAGGCCATTTCATGAAAATGTAAGGAGGCTGGAAATATTTTTTTAAAAATGTTTTTTCTCTCTGTTGTAGGGAGAGCCAAACTAACTGCCAGCCTTCAGGCAACACGGGAGACTTATGCAATGGGAGGTGAGAAATCAAAACAAGGAGCACTGTGTTGACTCTATTTTCACCGGGCTTTCTTGGAATTAATGAGAGAGTTGAGCAGGTGGAATGCAGTCCGTTGATGACTCAGGAAGGCCTGTAGGAAACTCACAACTGTTGAGCAAAAACACTCTCCCTCCCCAGATGTCAGCTCATTCGGTGGCCTTTCTGTAGACAGCGTCATCCGCGGGGTGTAGTCATCCTGGGGTGTGAACCCACCTCCTGCGTCTGACCTGATGCTCGGAGGAAGTGACAGAAAGCCTCAGACATGTCGTTTCAAATCTAGGAAAACAGAGCAAAGGTTTTCAGAAGTACCCAGGAACAGGGAGAGACTGGAGGGGTAGAAGGAATGTGACCAAGTGTGGTGTTCCATTTTGTATCTTAAAATAAATATGAGAGTAGCCTTAGCTCGGGTCTAGGCACTCATCTTCCTGTTTGCAATGGTTTCTAGCTTGTCTCCCTGCTAGTCTCTCTCCACTGTGTCCCTGGCACTCTTGTGGGAGCTGTCCTGATTTATAAGCACCACTGAGGTGATTTGTGCATGTTTACCACCTATAACCTCAAGTGTTGATCTTCTTCATTTGCTCCCTTCCTTATTTTTGAGACAAGGTTTCTCACTGAACCTGGAGCTTGCTGGTTTTGCTCAACTTCTGGCCCCAGAGCACCAGGGCTCCCCTTGTCTTTGCCCCCGCCGCCGCTGCATTGGGATTACAGGCTATGTGTCACCACACAGAGTTTTACATGGATTCTGGACGTCAGACTCAGGGTCTCATGCTTGGGCAGCAGCACTTGACTGACGGAACCGCCTCCTCAGGTCTCAATCGTGGTGACTCTCT
This sequence comes from Peromyscus nudipes, assembly GCA_902168325.1. Lineage (NCBI taxonomy): Eukaryota > Metazoa > Chordata > Mammalia > Rodentia > Cricetidae > Peromyscus > Peromyscus nudipes. The sequence continues at coordinate 61,767 of CABHPH010159088.1, read as the reverse complement.
GATAGAATTGTGCATCAGCCCCCGCCCCCCCCCAGTTTCTTTCAGACTGTTAGCCTCCATGGCCTGAGGCGCGTTTGTCTCTCTGTCCTAATCCTTTCATTTTAAAGCCATCTTCTCTTTCACAAGTAGCTGCATTCTTCTCCTAGAGCATATCAAGTTTCTCTGTCTTGGTTACCCATCCTTGCTACTCCTACAGTGTGTATTGTAGCAACTGGTCTGAACTTGTCATTGGTGACGTTACTGTTCTCTTTCTACATTCCTTCCTGGGTTTTAGTCCACATGATTATGGGGACATTTTTCTGATGGTGGATGGTAAGAGGCTTTAGCATTCCTGTTTCTTCTTGATATTTCCTAGATCTCTGGTGATACTGCCAACTATGGAGCTCACACTTCATCTGCCAGTGCTGTTAACAAGGATGCTGAGCTCCAGGCTCATGAATCTTCGGGAGTTTCAGCTGCTTATATCACATTCAGTTCTACTTACAGGAATGTCCTGTTTGGTGTATCAGTGGGGGCAATGGACAGTACCTTTTTCTTCTCAGGAGTCACCCTTTGTCCATAGGGTCAGTCTGAAGGATCCACCACAGGCTTTGGAAAACATTCTAAAGTACAGCTAGGTTCCCCTTTGGTCTCTTTTTCTTATCACCACCTGAAAGATGGTGCCACCTGAAAGATGGCTGCTGCCATCTTGGATTCTGAGGAGTGAGGTGTAGAGGATATGAACTGCAAGTCCGAGAATGATCCTGGACTGCTTGTCTTTGGGCTTTGTCTCTATTTTTTCATGACAGAGACTGTCTTTCTTGTAATCAGTGCTATCTATCTATTTGGCGGGGGTTATATAGAGACAGATCTAAATTATTCAAGTCTCATGGAAAAACAAAATTATAGACTTGGCAAGACTTTTAATTACTAGGCTGACATATTCAGTCTATATCTCAATGTGTATATAGAGAAAGTCTCATATAAATACATTATGTCTTAGTATGCACTATGGAGCTAACTAGAATTTATGTATGAAGATACAAGAGTACTGCAGTGCAATCCAGATCCCTTGCTTATGCACTTGGTGTGGGTCCTCTTTGATTTTCTTTTTTGTCTTTGGAGTGAAACATATTGCTTTAAAATTATGCAAAATTTCCATCATGAAGAAGAAACCTCATTGTATTAGAAGGTTTAGGAAGGAGTTTATTTTACCTTAGCATTTTAAAATGTACAGCCTGATAGGTGCCTAGAGCCCAGAAGAGAAAGGGAGAAATTGTTTCCTAATGCTGTGGTCTGAGTGTTTCTGTTTTTTCCAAACTCCTGAGTTCAGATCTAAACTCAAGGAGATGGCAGAAAGAGATGGGTCCATCTACAGAGGATCTTACAATGAGGTAAAGTCTTCAGGTATGAAATTGTCCCTACAAAACAGGTCCCAGGGTGGCTGTCCCATGACCTCTCCCCATATGAGAAGATGGCAAAAAAAAATACCATTTATGAGCCAGGGAGAGCACCATTTGTGAGCCAGGGGGAAAGCTCTCATAAGACATTGGATCTCCTAGTGCCTTGATGTCAGACTTGTTAGCCACCAGAACTGTTGAGAAATAAAATTCCTTGTGTTCATGGCTATCCCACTCATGATATTTTTTTATAGAAGCCAGAACAGACCAAGGCACTTGACTGCACTTATTAAAGACAAAATGAAGACCCATCCTAAAATAAATTCAACTATTTCTTTTAGGATTTGATTCTTCCAGTAATGGCTACACTCTAACATTATACTGGGCCTGCTCTGATGTCTGAACTCTGTTTGCCATGGAGGATGGGATTGGTTACTCAGAACAATTCTTTCCACCATGACTTGAGGGAATCTCTTTGAAGTTCTTGAGAGTTCAAGGTTGACAGAGCGGAGAGCGGTGAGATTGCATACAGCCTTGAGTCAGGCTATGCCCTTTTGGGCCATTGACTATTCATGCTGATGGATTTTATTTCCATTTATGTGACAGGTTGGCTATCCTTTATATGAAATATCTGGAACCAAAAATGTTTTGAATTTCACCCCCATATTTTGGAAAATTTGCTGTACATAATAAGATCTTGGAGACAGGACTAAAGTCTAAACATGAAGTTGATTTATGTTCCTATATACCATACACACTTAAGTTGATGGTAACTTTATATGCTATTTATAGTAAGACACAATTTCACTGAAACCTCTCACTTGAGGTCAACTATGGAATTTTCCATTTGTGGTACCATGGTGTTATCCAAAATAGTTCAGATTTTGGAGCATTTCAAATGTGGGATTACGGTTAGTCATCCTGTATTAGCAGACAGTTGTCTCTCTTCCAGCTGCCTTTTACACTGTTATTTACTGATGAATGTACAGGTTTCCTCAATGAAGGATTCAGATGGTTAGTGTGTGACTCTTAGGAGAAAGTCTACATAGTTCATGTTTGTCTGTAGGATTGTGCTTCTGAACTCGGCCACCTCTTTGCATATATCTTTGCATATATTCCATATTTCACTGTGAGCAGGGCACATGAGCATGTGAGCCTTAATGCCTTGCTTTGCAAACTGCTCTCAGACTTCAAAACATCACACAGAGGTGTCAAAGTGTCTCATGCTCTACTGTCTGCTGTCTCTGCTGTCTACGATCCTGCTGTCTGCTTGTTCTCTTTGCCACAGATTCCATTGTAACTGCTTTCTCTGTTAGAAATATGTTTGAAGAAAAGGGCTCTGAAGTTGGAAGATAAATGGAAAAGTTCTGGCACAGGACAGACTCATCCGTCTTATTAGAAAAGTGGCCTCCCATGCATTTCCCATTGAGCATGGATAGATATTACCAACATGTGGAGCTTCGAAAGTTTAAGAGATTATTTTAATGTTTTTGTATGTTGTGGCTCAAAGGAATGGAACGAGATACTGTTTATTTCTTAGCAGCAGACCCATTTTCTAGCACTTTGTGAGTTCGGAATGCCAAGAGGATGGATGCTTGTAGGCCACAGGCATGTAGGAAGGACTAGCCTGCCCAGTTGCTACACTGACCAGGAAAAATGTAGTATGTAGTAATTCATGTATGACAGAAATAGAGATGGAGGGAGAAATGAACTCATTGAACTCTGTGGAGTCTAGACATAGAATTATTCATCTTTTTCTTGAGAAAAGAGAGTTTTGAACATATCCATAGATCTAAGTTTTAGCTAGGGAATGAGTTGGGTTCAGGGATTAATTAAAATATAATAAACTTTAAGTTCAAATTCAAGTTAAATCTTTATCCACAGCAAGATCTAAAGTCTCATGACATTATGGAACATCGTCAAGAGAGATGAGATTAAGGTGGACTAAATTTTCCAGGGGCTCTTCATATTGCTTCAGGTGACCACAGGGACTTTCCAGGGGAAGTCCTCTGAACTGTGCATAGTAAGGTAACCCTCAGGTGTGATTGGAGAGCCTCCTGTATCTAGGGGGACCTGCCAGGCGTGAGGTGATAAAGTACTTACCTACAACAAGAGTGCACACCAATGAAGAGTTGCTTGCTGTTGTTCTTAATGCATATTAGGAGCTTCCGCTCAAGTCATTTACCCACTCATTCACGCACTCAACAAAGCCTTTGGAAGCAGTTCCATACTAGATCTTCTGGCTATATTAGCTGGTAAAATGGACAATTATTCCTAACATTATGGGGTTTATGTGAATGGAGAAAGGCAGTGAGCAAAAAATAAATCACAAAATATTAAGAGCTCTCAAACATGTAATACAGAGAAAAGGCAAAGCAGATAAGGGGGCTGCTGTGGGAGTGGCTTTGATTCCACAAGGATAATGTGGTAGTTTGAATGTAGTTGGCTCCCATAATCTCATAAGGAGTGGTACTATTAGGGGGTGTGGCCTTGTTGGAGTAGGTGTGGCCTTGTTGGAGGAAGTGTGTCACTGTGGGAGCAGGCTTGGAGGTCTCTTTTGCTCCAGTTTTGTGACACTCAGTTGATTTCCTGTTCCTTCAAGATGTAGCACTTTCAGCTCCAGCACCGTGTCTGTTTGCATGCCACCATGTCCCACCATGATGACAATGGACTGAACCTCTGAACTGTAAGTGAGCCACCTCAATTAAATGTTTTCCTTCATAAGACTCATGGTGTCTCTTCACAGCAACTGCAACCCTAACTGAGACAATAATCAAGGGACATTCTCAATAGGAAGGTGACATCTAAGGGTTGTACAGAAACCAACCTCATGGAATTGGCTGGAGGAAGGAGGATGGTGGCCCCATAGCTTTAATAGTTACGGAAAGTCAGAGGTCAGAGGATAGCAAGGAGGGAAGAAGGAGAGCCAAGAATTCTGTTTTGTGCTAGCTAGCTCACCCAGAACATCTAATTCTTCCAGTTATAGGAACACAACTGCTGCTTTCTTCTGGGAATCTCCTTATCCTAGTATAGACCACAGAGCACTGGGGGCCTGTTGTGAATCTCAACCCTGTTCTTAATCCATCTAGGTGATCCATGCAACCTCTATGTTCTTGGTTTTCTTAGCTTAAGAGGGGAGGTTGGAATAGCCAATGTTCAGGTTTTCCATGCAGGCCAAGCAACCTTCTCCAGCTTTCATCTGCTTTATCGTGTGGAGGAAGGTTGGCTGGCCAATGTCCAGCTCTTCCAAGAGACCATGCAATCTCCTTTAACTTTGGCATCCCTGGCCTAAGGTGGGAAGTTGGGCCAGCCAATGTCCAACTTTTCTCAACACTGATTTTAACATTTCCTTTTAATTTATTTATTATTATACTTTAGTATAGTAGAATTTATTTAATATTCTAATTTTATTTCCCTAAAAATTTATATATAATTTTGTTATAACTACAACACATAAGCAAAACCTAAAAGCAAGAAATAACATTATAGTGAAATATTTTAAATTCTCTTGTTACTGCTGTCATTGTTACTGGCCCGTGAACAGAGGGGGACTGGTGACCAGCAAAGACAGTGAAATTTAGGGCAGTTAATTGGATATTGTTCTCCTACAGAACCACCAAGAGCTTCCTGTCTATAAGTTCATTCTTCTTGTTATTTAAAATTTTTTAATTTTAAAAATAATTTCATACAGGAGTATTATATTTACATCGTTTCTATCAGTGCTTCCCACTTTTGGATGAGGAGACAAAAGATAGGAGAGATTACATAGCCTCTTCTAAGAACTGAACTTTGGCTAGCCCACCCTGTTACCCAGAGGAGATCAAGGCTGAAAAGTTTGCTTGGCATATGTGGAAGATCGGGACATTGGCTACCTCCTACCGTGTGTGTGTGTGTGTGTGTGTGTGTGTGTGTGTGTGTGTGTGTGTATGTTTGTGTGAGTGCAGAGAGAGTCAGACAGACCACTGAATTTGTTTAGTGCTGTTCATATGTATATGTGTTTAGGGCTGAACATTTGGGATTGGACAACTAATCAGGAAGCTCATCCATAGAGAAGACCGACTGATTCTCCCTTGCTGGGCAGCCATCATTGCCTGTAGCTCTTCATCTTAGGGGTGGAGCCTTGTTAAATCTCCCCAACCCACATTGACCTGTTGACTGGTGTGGTCACTATACAAATCTTGTTTAGAATTTTCCTGTTGAGAATTCATGGGTGCAGCTTCCATATCATGACCAGAAGACAATATCATCTTGCAGGAGACATTCTGGTCCTCTGGCTCTTAGAGTGTTTCTGCTCCCTCTTTCCTGATATTTCTTGAGCCTTAGCTGTGCAGCTGTCTTGTATATGTACTTCTTGGAGTTGGGGGCACTATAGCCACTCATTCTCTGCATTTTCCCAATTGTGGGTCTCCTCGATGGTCTCTGCTGCAAGAAGAACTTCTTACTCCTCATCAAAGCTCATTATTTTAATCTTGAGACATGAAGAGAAAAGGTAAAGGAAATAACATTTGTGACTGGAGAAATGGCATTTGTGGCACTGACAGAGAAAGCTGAATGGGAGTGGATTTGAGAACATTGCCAGCTAGTTAATGGCAAAAGAAATATTAGAATCCACGTCTCTTGGGTGAGCCTAATTCCCAATAGCAATAAGAATAGACATTTTTATGTGGTGATATTTGTAGAGACACCTGCTATAATTGCATAGTTCAAAGGAAAGCACTTTCTTCCAATGTGTGCCTACCTACGTCAATGGAAGCTATACAATTTTCTCTCCACCTGCAAACATGAACAGAACATGAGTTTAACAGTGGCCCGGGGGAAAACAGACAGTTAAGATCAAATGTCCAAAGGGCCATGAGTGAGATGGGGGTTGTGTGAAAGAACATGGGTGATGGAACACATGGCAACTGTCAGGAGTTTGTTTTTTTCTTCCCCCCTGGGAGTTGGGGGAGGGAGGGATGGAGAGAGTATCTCAGAGTGGGATAACATTTCAGGAGGAGATGAGCCAGGAATTTCTCTGCAGGAGTTTGCCAGGTAGAGAAAAGAGCAAACGGCAGGCAGGCAGACCTACTCCATACAAAACCATGTTTATGGAGAAGCACATGGCACACTTGGAAGCAGCAGTCATCCAACATGGTGGGAGCCAAAGCAAGTCGAGAGTGGAATGGAGGTGCAGCTTAAGAAAGAACTTGAGAAAAGCGACACATATTTAGTTTCACATATCTATGATGTTGACATCTAGAAGACACAAAGTGGAAATGTCACCTGTGCATGGAAGAGGGTCGCCATGTAGCTGCATGTTCAGAAGAGGGGCATGTTCGAGGTAGCTGTGCACCCAAGGCATGCCTTGCCTTCTCTCTCCCTCCTCCCTGCATTTCTGATGGAAGTTCTAGTCCTTCTGATGAGAACTGGCTCCCTGGATGGAGCACAGATTTCCTTTTATTTGCATTTCCGCTCCCTTGCCTGCCAACAACTCAGAAGGATCTGTAGGCCTAATGAAGTCTTCACTCAAGAGGGACTTGGAGAGCACTTGGAGGGGTCTGAAAATGAGACCCGTTTCAAGGGACAGTATGGGTATGACCCAGCCCACCCATGCTTTATGGGCTCGGCATAGAGATTCATCAGCAAGTTCATTATGGAAAGACTTAATTTATGAACCTTGGGTGTATAGTTGACTCCCAGACCCAGAAAATTCTCTTTCCCCTTTCCCCCAAAAAGGGACGGGGGTGGTGAGGGGGAGAAAAACACAACCATTCCTTCAAATGGGATAACATTTATGGAATACATCGTTCCCAAAATAAGATCCTCCAATTTGGAAAAATCTAGCTGAAATAAATGAAAATAACAGATGGAAGAGAAATAACAGAAGCTATCCAAAGAACAGCAAGAGATACAGAGCGGGGAGTCATCTGTCTAGAAAATGGTACTCAGTTGTACTTTTGAAATTAAAGGTACATTGGCTTCTGAAGTGAGTGCAATTTTTCTCCCGACAGTTCCCCCTTCCACGTTATGTCCTTTCTGGGCCAAGGTTAGCACAGAAGAGGCATCGTTTTCTTTTCTATTCCTGCATTTCCCATTTGTGTGGTTGCCATCTGTTCAAAGGTGTTGAGATCAAGTGTTCTGGTCTCCTGGATAAAGGTTTGGGCTCTTGACAGAGTGCTGGGTAAATACAGAGTTGCGCTATCAGCCCAGGGATGTTTAATAACACATTATTTGTGTTCTTTTTGGCTTGTTTGAGAGCAACTGCAGCAAGGCGGCCCCCCCTGGTATCCGGCACAGCACCCCCCTGACAGCAGGCCTGAGCCTGCTGCTCCTAAAGACTGGAGCCGCATGTACAGCAAACATCTGCCTCCTTGGAGGGCTCCTCCCTCAGTTCTCATTCTGGAGAGCTCAGTTTTGCTGCTCTATTGACAATGGAAATTATTCAAGTTACATAATTCATAATGTCAGTCCTGCGTGGGACGTTATTTTTTTGTTAGCTATGTTCTGAGTTGCTCTTTCCTGTGTGTGTCCCTAAGGGTTTCTGCTCTGACCCAGTAGTCAGGACTCGGTTTGCTGTCTGTCCACACCCTGTCCAGCTGCTCACTCCTCCTCTGGCATCATGGGAAGGATGAGATGGGAGCTTTGACCAGACAATTAGAGCTTCTACTTTGGTTTTTGGTCAGGCCTAGGGAACTGAATCTACCTCACAGTGCCAATCACAAGCCACTAGCATCTCATCCCTTCCCATTGATGCCACTCACTCTCAACCTCCTTCAACTCTCCCAGTCCTTCTAGAGTCAAAGGAACAACCTAAATGTCAACTCTTCCTGGCTCTAAATCTATCTAAACTGTCACTACTACAGGAGAAAGACAGAAGAGGGAAGGGGAGGTAGGATCTCTTCCCAAGGCCAGTGTTTATCCACTTCCACCTGGACTTGCCCCTCAACAACTCTGGTTTAGAATGCCCTGCAAGAGGGCCACTGGTCAGTCCTGGAAGAGCTGACTTTCCATGCTCGGGCCACTATACCTCCATAACACATTTGAGGAGGCTGAGTGGTGCAAGTGTAGAGACATGGCCATCAATCCTAACTTGGGTCCATTTTATGGTTATTTTTTTTTTAAATGTGCATCAGACAATTTTAGGAAACTCCTTACCTTGAAGTCATTAAAGATTAAGCCATTATTGAGGATTAAACCATTTTTGAGTGAGAGTCAGGAAGACCCAGAAAACTATACACTAAAGACCTTTTAACTTTTCTCCAAGCCCCCTTTACACATTCTTAGAAAGTATGTGAGCAAGGAATTGTTGGGGGTGTATCCTAGCTTCCCACCCTCAGATGCAGCCCCAGTTCTGCGCTTAGCAGATACTGGTCGAGTTGGAAAGCAATGGCCGGTTCTCAGTTTTCTGCAGAATTCTGGCTCTTGCTGCCTCACTGTCTTGAGGAAGCAGGTGTTGGCTGTGAAATAAGATGGAAAGAAGCGGTTGACGATAAGAAACACCCTGGAGTTGGGGGAGAGAAGGAAGATAGGCAGAGCCAACTGACTTCCCAAGCAGAGACACGGGTGCCCCAAGATCGCGGCTTTGCGTTGGAATGTTGGGCTGGGGTGGCATATCTGCTCGTAACTCAGGGACTCCCAGACCGTGGGTTTGTTCCTTCCAAGCCCAGTTATCAGGAAAAAGCTGGATTTTGTTCTCTTGTATCTGGATCTTTGGAGTGTGGTGTCGTTCCTTCACTTTGTGTGGCACTATAAACCAAATAAAGCCTGGGGCTGGGGAAGCAGATCTTTTTCTGAAAGGAGGTGAGAGAGATCCTTGAAGGAAAGAAAATCCACACTGGTCTGTGAGGAACACTTAATACTTGACGCCATCATTACTTGTGTTCCATGTCATTTTGGTCTCAGTTACCTACAACAGCTGACACCACTGGACGTCCCTCAAACTGTTGACAGACAATTTTCTTTCTGATTGGATCTCCCCCGAGTCAGAAAGATCTCGACTTCTGCTTCAGGTGCAAGTGACGGACAGCCATGTTTATCTCAGGTTGGTCTGTGGAATGCAGGTCTTGATTGCTGGAGTTTTTCAAGAGCCCCATTGCCTGTCTCGCTCAGTCTCAGCCCCTGCTCTTTAACTGTGGCATCCCTGCTTACACCATCATTTTTCTTGAGACTGCTGTTGCCGTTAACTTCACTGGCCTGTTGCTTGCAGTCTTCACCTGACCAACTCCCCACTCTACTGCTGCTCCTAAAATTGGTGTTTTCCCCATCTTCTGAGATGCCAGGGAACTGACAGTGCCTCTTCACACCTAAGTATCTCTCTCTCTTTTTTGACCTTCTTTCCCAGAAGGTCAGATATTTCCAATACTTTTCTTTTTTTTCCCATCTCCTTAGCAAATATGTACTTAGACTCTCCCAATTTACCTTCCTATTTTCAGATGTGACTCTTCTCTATGCTTTTAATCTTTTCTAATCACCTGATTAATATCTCTAATAGACTGTATTACAATAAAACAAGCTCAACATTTTTAGATTAACTTGTTAGCTTGTTAAAATTAAAATTTTATTACATTCATTTATTCATTTATAATTGTATGTGTGCATGCCTTCATGTATCTGTATAGATGCACCTGTATGGAAGTCAGAGGACAGCTTGCAGGAGTTGGTTATCTTCTTTAACCATGTGGATCCTGGCATTAAACTCAAGTCGTCAGGCTTGGTAGCAAGCATCTTTATCAACTGAGCCATCTTGCCTTCACTTATTTACTTTTCTACCGAATCCCACAACCGCCTTTCTGTACCCCGTTTTCCAGGTGTTCGGGGACATCATCTATTATCCTCTCAACTATCTTGGTCCCATTCTATTTCAGTTTCTTTACCCTAGATAGACAGTTGCTGGCTCATGTCAAGATAATTATATAACGCACCTCCTAGGTTCCTCCCAACCCAAGCATCAAAGTTCACAACCTACAGATGGATCTTTCTTCTAAACTTACAGCTCCAAGGATGCCACTCAACAACAACCTTGAACTCTGGCTTTTTAATAACTCCAAAGTTATTTTTTTTCTTTCCTGTACTTTTCATACTCTAGATGACCTGGTTCTAGGCAAATTTTACAACTTTATCTCTTGCTGTGAACCATGTGATATTACCTTTCTTTGCTTCATGTGTATCTCTCTACTATCTTCACCTTTATGCCAGTCATCCATTTAGCAATCCTATCCTTTCATAATCATATCATTCTTCATTTCCTTGCCTTATAGCCAATGTGGTTTATAGTAACTATTTTCAGCATTATCACTTTTATACTTCCTTTAAAGTAATGCTATGTAAGTTATTTTTCCAATAAAACTCCTAAGAAATAGAGAAACATGTCACATATATTTTTAAAACCTCCAGTGTGTAGCCTAGCAGTTATTGGAGAAATGGAATTTCATTTTGCCTTCTTACCATACTTGGTTAACAATCAAAGCTACTACTTTCATTTCCCCATTCTCAGTCCTCCTCCTCCTGCTCCATTTAGATCTAAAACACAGACTGCCACCATATGGTGTCTTTCTAATCACAGTCTTGCAGGAGAGGAAGAGGCATGTTGTTGCAGACTATAGATCCTTCAGATGCATGAAGCACTAGTCTCACTTAAGAACAGATATTTGCACTGAGGTCTCAGAGTTTCTGTGTTATTCTGTTGGGCTTTTCAGCCTCCTTTACCAGCAAGTTAAATGATCAACACATGCCATCAAGACTGCTGATGGGGCTTTGCAAAGGGTTTGATATAAGGCTTTTTTTTTGTTTTTTTAAACCAAACTGCAAACTTAAATGTCTAAGTCAGACAGATTGGTTTCATTCTGGAAGGAACAATGCTTTCTCATTACTTTAAATATAACCAGTGTATTCTGATAGAACATTAATTGTCATTTAGTTGATCAATAAAGAATAAAAATAGAACAGGCTAAGATATGAACTCTTGGAAATAATGAATCTACAATAGACCTTTGGTGCTGATCAAGATGGAGTAAGCACACTATTCATTATCTGTTCCATTGGTTAAAATGTAAGCATTTGAATGGAACACAAAATGTAAAGGACTCAGAAAAACAAACAATAGCAGGTAGGTAGTGCAGAGAGATTAGAGTTTAAAGGGCAATGTGATGAGTCTGAGTCAGTTTGGGATGTTAAATAGAGTAGAGTAGACTGGGTAGCTAGGATCACTAAAAATATATCCCTTGCAGCTTTGAAGGTTGGAAAGTCTAAGATTAAGTTACCACAGGCAGATATGTCTGTTGTGAGAGTTCTTAGTGTATAGGTGTTTTCTTTCTTACTGTATAATCACACCACAGATGGAGGAGCAGCAGGGAGGGAAGAAAGACTGTGAGTTGGTTCCTACAAAAGCAGTAATGCTGTAGCTCCCCCAAACCTTACCTCCTAAGATCATGACACCAGGGTTTAGGACTTTAGCATGCAAAATTTAGGGGTGCATAAAAGGCCAGTGCTGACCCAGCCCCCATTTTGCTCCCTCCTTTATGTCTCGGCTTTTATTCACAGAACATCTATAGTCTGAGAGGTAGAGCTATTCAACAGCGGTAGAGAGTAAGGTCCAAAAGAAAGCCATCCTGTGGTCAGGAGTCCAGAAACGGTTCTCTGGCAGCTAGAAGATGTGAGCTAAAATCTTCATTGTTTTGTTGTTTCTCTGTTTTCTCTCTTGACTGTGCATAAGCCTGATTCCCACCATGGAGCTGCATTTCCTAGACATGTTGGTAACGGTGAGATGACTAAATTCCCAGAGAGAGGCTCTCTCCACATTCAGGGACAAGAGGTCTACAGTGTCCTGAAGCATGAGTGTGTGTGAGAGGAGCCTTCACTCCCCTCTTTTACATACCAAGTGTGGCTTTCATTGCGCAGAGCCCTCTAACGCCACTGAACCTAAAACCTAAAGAGAGACTCTTCCTTCCAGCCAAAAGGATTCATAAAGATTTCTCGGGGACTTGGAGAATTGGGGAATCTTTGAGGAGAGACAGCTAGAAAGGGTATACTCTAAAAATAGGGAAAGGACTCAGTGCCAAGTCAGAATGTGTAGGGTATACCCAAAGAAGCATGGTAAAGGCTCTGCCATGACTGATGAAAGATATCGTGGCATTTCCTGTCTCATCTGAACTAAACGATGCTGACACAAACCTGCATATTAGTCAGTGTTCTGTCATTACAGTGAAGGACCTAAGACAGTCAATGCATTACTTTGACTCACTCTTTCTAAAGCTCTGGCCATGGACCTATGGTGAGGCAGCACAGCATGACAGGAAGATGTAGAGGAGCATTCACCTCATGGCCAGGAAGCAAGAGAAGAATAAGCAGAAGACACCATAACCATGGTTCCACAATCTCTTTTAAGGGAGTCTACCCAGTGGCCTAAGGACTCATTCTACAAGCCCAGAACTCCGAGGTTCCCAGAAGCACCGCTCCTAGGAACTCCAAGCCTTTTAATACATAGACATTCAAGGAATGTTCAGTATCCAAAAACTGTGGCAAGAAGCAAGAACAAAGGTCCTCCAGAGGAAGATGATAGGACCTAGTCATCCAACAGTGCATTCTGTGTATACAGGATTCATATCTCCCAGCCTGCAGAGTCAGGAACATATGAATAACACTCAAGGGAAAAGACAGTATCAAGAAGAGCCAAACATTGAAATTATCAAATAAAGATTCTTAAGAATGCTTTATATCCATGTACCTTGAGGTAAAAGCAAAAACTCTTGAAATAAGTAGAAGATAAAAATTTCTCACTAGAAAGAGAAATAGCAAAAGGGAAATTAAAGTAAAATTTTATAACACAAATGAACAATGTGTACAATTTTAAAAATCATCGTTTGGTCCCAGTAGAATAATACGGATGCTATGTAAGAACTAGCTAACATAATGATAGAATCAAACTGTTCCGAAGAATGAGAAGGAAAGACTGAGAAGAAATGGGGTGGAGGCCAAAGAATTTGGACAGAAACTTCTAATATTTGTATCATGGACTTTACTGGAGGAAAGGCAAGAAACTCCCCCAAATAAATCAAGTTATAAAATAAGGAAAAGAATCAAATAGACATTTCTCCAAGGTGATCAGCCAATAGCCAATGAGTCTCTGAGAAAATGCTTAGCATCCATCATCATCAGGAGGATGCAAATCAAAGCTGCCTAGGCTGTCCCCTCACACTTGCTAGGATGGTTTTTATAAGCAGAACCACATCAAATGCTAGCAAGAATGTGGGGAAATTGAAACTCTTTTATGTGCTTCAAAAAAGTTAAAATAGAGCTTCCATATGCTCCAACAATGCAAATTCGAAGTGTGTGTATATATTTAAAAATTTAGTGCCGTGAAGTTCCCTCTAAGTACTATCTTAGATGTATTTCACAAATTCTGATATTTCCTATTTTTACTTTTGTTAATTCAACGTATTTCCTAATTTCTTTAAGATTGTCTTTGTTTTTCTTTATTTTAGAATAGACGAAAACATAGGATAAATATGAGTCTACTCTGGAAACTAGGAAAATAAAGAAATGTGGAATCAAAATGAAGTGCAATGATAAAGTTAATACAGTTAAAAGAGAGCCATGACCTTGAAAATATGATAGTGATAGAAAAACTGAAAGGCAGTTGAAGCTACTCTCTAGGCATATTGACTAATAGAAAAGAGAACACACACAAGTCATCAAAATTGAGAACTAGAGAGGGGGCATTGAAAGGTTAAGTTGATATATTTATGAAGTTATTAATTTTACATCATTCAGGCTGGGCTACAAGATACCAGGATAGCTGGTAAAACATTATTTCTGGGTGTGTCTGTGAGAGCATTTCCAGAAGAGGTTAGCATGTGAATAAACTAAATAGAGAAGATTGAGATAAACGGGCCTGAATGGATTCAAAAGGTGGAAGAAAGGCAATGTTTTCTCTCTGGTTAAGCTGGACACTTGTCTCCTCCTGTTCGTGCACATCTGCTCTCCTGGCTGTCAGGGCTTTGGACTTGGGCCAGGACTTGTAGCATTGCCACTTTTTAAAATATATATTTTTTTTTATTGAAATCTTTTTTTTTTTGTACAGTGGTTTCCCCTCCCCCAGCTCCTCCCAGATCTTCAACACCTTCTACCCAACTCCAGCCCCTTCCTTTCTCTCTCAGCATGGGCACTTTTTGAGGATATAATTGCACCCACTTCACTGGGTAATGAACACACTGTGGTATATCCATCCAACTGGATAGTAAGCAAAAATAAGTGGGGACAAACAGTGCGTGTGTACAACACCATAGGAAAATCTAAAGTGCGTTATGCCTATGGAAAAGTCAGACTCACATAGCTAAGTCCTGTATGAATCCATTGATATGGAGTTCTGGAAGAGCAAAACTATAAGGACTGAGAGCAGATTATGGTTGTTGGGAGTTAGGGGAAGAGAGGCTTTGATGATACAGAGGCAACATGAGAGAAATTTCAGGTTGATGTATTCTGCGTGCTGGGTGGAAATGAGGGCTGCACACGACTATGCATGTGTTAGCAGGTATAAACTAGAGTCTAAGAAGATTACATTAAAATAAAGTGAAGGTAAAAAGTAGATGGACAGATTTACAGAGTGTGGAGAGAAAAGGAAAACAAAACAGAAAGACAGACAGACATTCAAGGAGAGCTCCAATGTGGTCAAAACACAGAAGTGGACCTGCCATAGGGAGTTAATGTTTTAAGGAAGAGAATTATTGAGAAAACTGTTTTCAAAGACCTGTGGAGTGCTGCTGTGTAGTGTGGCTCCTGCTTCTATACTTTAACTCCTATTTACATGCGCTGTGCACATGTAAACAGAATGAATCAGACTTTCTTTTGCTATGGAAGTGTATGTGTGTATGTGTGTGTGTGTGTGTGTGTGTGTGTATGTGCGCATGTGTATATTTGGGGGTAGGAGAAGCAAGTTGCCTTTTGATTATAATGTAATTAGGGACCTGAGTGAATTTTAGGGTTTTTTTGAAGGGGGATATTTTTGGTAAGGAAAGCTGTTTGCAGATGAGCCCACAAGTTAAGCACTGGATTGTTGTTTGTTACAAGGCAGGTCCAGTACAGAGTAGCTGAGCATACACACCACTGCAATCAACATATTTTCAAAGCTGGTTGAATACACACTTTAAAAAATATTCAAAATGTAAGGAGTTGGGGTAAAACATGAAAATCAGTAATTAAAAATTACTATAGTTAAATTAAACAATCACTAATTAAAAATATAATATCTGCAGATATTTTAAGAACTAAATGTGATTTTTAACTCACTTAAGAGATGCCATATAAAACTTCGGTTTGGTTTGCTAATAAAAATGTTTTCTAATGTGTTTGACTTCATGAGCTTCAAACATCAAAATACGTTTGTGCATTAGTGACCCCCTAAGTAGGTCCTGGAAAGACAACAGACACTGTCTCACTCTTAGCTCTCACAGTCTCTAACAGAAACTGAGTTTTGAGACTTTCATGCAGTGTATTTTGATCAAATTCATCACCTCTTCCATCTCTTCCCAGATCCACTTATTCCCTTACTTCCCTGATCTCCTATCAGGTCTATCTCTATTCCATACTCACCCCACTTTGGATCCTTATTTTAAAAAGAATCCAGCAGTCAATTTATGCTTCTCCTAGACTCTTGTGTGTGTGGCCATCCAATTGCTGCTGTTAGACCCAGCAGTGGTCCCCACCCTTAAGGAAACTGCTTTTCCCTCTCCCAATGCTGTTAGTACCAATCGCACCTCAGCTAAGGTGGGACTCCATGTCCATCTCCCTTCATGCCAGGGACTTTCACAGTCTTAAGGAGGCTCTTATGAGATTCCTAATCATTTGGCTGACATAAACTCTCTTTCATTCTTACTGGCAAAAATTGAGATACGCATGGTAGAAAACTTCTTGGCATAAAAATAGAATATAATAAATAGAGGATCAACCAACCAAACAAACAAATAAACATTTTCCAGGCTCCTTGTAACTAGAGATGGCTCTGGAAGCTTTTGGTAAGAAGCTGGATGGAGCATCCCCAGTTAGTTTTATAAACAGCAACAGCTTTCTTCTTGTTTCCTCTATTCTCCTCCTCTTCCTCCTCCTCCTTCTCTTCCTCCTCCTCCTCCTCCTCCTCCTCTTCCTCCTTCTCCTCCTCCTCCTCATTCTTCCTTGGGATGTTGACAGATGCTGCAGGGACAGCCACATCTGGAACACTGAGCACATCCTCATCCCATGGGATCATCCTTTAAGATTAGGATGACAGAGCAGTGACTGAAGAAGTGCTTGGAGACCAGATATGACCCCTGGGACCCGTAACCTCACTTCCTGTGATGTGAGGACACCCAGTCCCAGCTCTGTGTAGCCAATCTGAACAATGTTCTATTTCAGGCAACTCAATCCAGTTGCTAACTAACAATGTTTATGAGAGCATGAATCTAATCATTAATAAAATCATAAATAAAAATACACACTGAAAAGACTAAGGAAGATAAAAACAGCAAGCTCTGACATATCCCATGTAGCAAGCCCCAAAGCTAACAGCAGAAAAATATTAAAGGATGGCAAAAATGAGCCCAGATGTGTTATGTATGAGAGAAAGGAGAAGGATGAAAGTAAGATAAAATTCCACTATAATCTCAAAAAAAAAAAAGGCTTATCTGCAAAGGGCCAAAAAAAAAAAAGTAGAAATTAAATGTTTGTTAAAACATTTAATTAGAAAAACAAAGAGCAGTGTGCAGGACAGAATTAACATCAGACAAAAGAGAACTGGGGGCTACATCGTTAAGTCAAAGATGTTTCTTTTGATAAAAGATAACTATGCAGGAAGTCTTTCAAGAGCCATCTACCAGAAATAAATATACCAACCCAAATTTCCTAGAACAAAGGTAAATTGTTGAAGGTCAGCTGTAAGACCTGGGCATTATTTCTTAAGTTTTCAAAGACTGGAAAGATGTAAGCTAGAAAGGCATCGAATTCTTGAATGATGTCCAGGTCTTAACACGCTTATGATGCCTTTTAGAGGAGGACTCACAGAACACCCTCTCTGGGATGTTTCTCTGCTCGCTTCCATCCTTCCTTCCTTCTCTGGTGCTTTTTCCTTCTTTCTCTTTACTCTCTCATCTCTTTCCCTCTCTCCCCCTCCCTTTCTTTCTTTTCCTTTCTTTTCTTTTATCTTACTATGTAAACTAGACTGGACTCCACCTTGGACTCCCCCGACCCTAGTCTCCAGAGTTCTGAGCTTATATACATGTGCCACCACAGCTGTGGAAAAAAAATCAC
>CABHPH010159088.1:0-44034 GCA_902168325.1 Peromyscus nudipes | reverse complement strand
GGGAAAATTTTCATAGCTTTATGTTTAAAAAGCCATTGACAGAACTCTAGGCCTTATCATCCCAAGCTTTAGAAGATACAAAACGAAGGGAATACTTTGCTTTTCACAGTGGGCTATCATTAGATGGAGGGATTAAAAAGACATACTTTTCTTGTGTTTTAGAATTTTCTATAGTTGACCAGTACTGTGTTTAGAATTCATGAAGAGCCAGTAATTAGTGATAAAAGCTGAAAACAAAACCAAATACATATGAGGAATCGGCCTGTAAGTACATGTGTGTGTGTGAATCTTAGAGTCCAAGGTTTAAAAGAAATATGCTGAAATATTAACCATAGTTATTTCAGAGTGATGAGGTTTTATAATTTCATTTCTTCAGACTTCCCACAATGAGTATCCATCATCTCTGTAATTAGGAAAAATGTGAGTAAAAAATTAAGTCTTCATTGGGAGTTTCCCTCAGGATGGCACAGAGAGTCATGCCTCAGCTTCTTTCAGCAATTCAAGCTTAACAATAATTATATGTGTACATACATACATACACATATATACATAGATGGATGGATGGGCAGATAGATAGATAGATAGATAGATAGATAGATAGAGAGATAGATAGAGAGATAGATGATAGATAGGTAGGTAGGTAGATAGATGGATGGATAGATAGATAGATAGATAGATAGATAGATAGATAGATAGATAGATAGATTTAAAATATAGAGTGATGACAGCCTATAGGCTCCAAAGCCAGTAGAAGCGTCTGGTGTTTGACTGAGGATTTATGTTTTTTGGAAATATCTTCTAACCATGCTCCTATGACATGGGCCACATCAACTAGGCTGATTCTTGAGTGACATTTTATCTTATTTTCACCCATTTCTTCTTTCTTCTACGTAACACAAGTGGACTTAACTTCTGAACACAAGGAGGAGCAGCACAGTAATATGACCTCATGGGTAAAGATCTAGAATGAGGGGGTGGCTGGCCAAACAGCAGGCTGGGTTGTCTTGTCTCCCCAACATAATCCTTCCTTCAACCCCAGAGACCCTTGTCAACTTAGATAAGATAGAGCCTACCCTCTCTCTCGGGGGCCCTAATGTGAATATAAAGGAATCTCATCACCAGTCCTTAAGGATCTTTGGTGAAATCCTCTACAACTATGGACCCTCTGGAAATGAAGGATCCCTTGTATGGCTTGATTTCATATGCCAAGGTTCAAATGATGAATATCAAAACTGTTGAGGCATTACACAGCACAGAGTATGGGCAGCAGTCTGCCACCTCCAGCAAGGACTAAGCAAGGAGAACAGTGTTTAATTGCCCCTAAGAAGAATTCCAGTTAGACTGTCAGTAACAGATTTTTACTATGAAAATTACTAACACCATGTGACTGCCAACGAGAAGTTAAGTAACAAAGGCTCACAAACAAACGATCATATGCCAGGCGGTGTTCTGAGGGACAAGGATGCAGAGATATCTAAGAATTAATTAGATGAGCTCATGGTGGTGGTTGGTTTAATATAAGTATGTTTGTCTCAACTCCTTATTATTGCCATTTGGGGCTAGATGACTTTGTTGTGGGGCAGGTCTTCTGCATTGCAGTAGGGCTAAGCAGCACCCTGATCTCTAAGCAGCCCCCCGCTTCAAGTTGAGGAAACTAAAGATGTCTTCCACTATTGCCAAATTTCCCTCCTGGGTGTGGGTGTAAGTGATGGCAAAACTGCCTAGGACTGAAGACCACCACACAGTGGATTAACATCACTGAGCCCCAACTTTTTGTTTTGCCTTGTCTTCAAGACAGGATCTCAAGCATTCTGCCCCTGTTTCCTGAGTGGTGGAATTACAAGTCTGTGTAACCATATTTGATTTTGATTATACTAATGTTCAGACTCAGGGCTGCATTGATGCTAAGCAAGCACCCTACCCACCAAGGAACATACCCAACCCCCAGGTTTTTCACTCAACCTGATATTAGGAAAGAATTAATAGTCTTTGGAATGTATGACTCCATACTGAAATGAAATGGGGGACAGAGGAAGTGAGCAACAGGCAGAGGTCTAAAGTTAAAGTTCCACCAGGCAGAGTTTGATCTGCCCTGAAATTAGAAGAAGAAAAAGAATTCCTCTTTTGCTGTTAACATGTGAGTAGGTGTCATTCTTCTTCAGCTCTTATTTAGGCATCCACATTGATGAGACTTCATGAATGTAGCTTCTCTGACATCTCTAGAAGGTGAAATCTCACAGAAAACTTCCTGAATCTTTATCTCTTACAACCTTCCCAAGCCTCTTCTGATAGGATTCCTAAGCCTTAGGTGCAGGAGTTGTGTTGTGAGTGTATCCGTTGGGATTAGGTACTGCATGGTCACTGCATTTTGATTGGTTGTGGTTTTCTGTACTGGTCTCTGTCTGTTGATAATTTTTGATGAGGAGATAGTCTTCCCCAGGAAGAGCCCCAATATTGATAAATTGATTATCCAATACCAAGTGGTCAGCCCTGAAATCTCATATTGTATAACATTGTATAGACTGAACGGTGTGTGTGTGTGTGTGTGTGTGTGTGTGTGTGTGTGTGTGTGTTTATAGTTATATTTAAAGAAATACAGGACATGAAAGAAAGCAAGTCAGAGGGTTCATGGGAAGAGTTGGAGGGAGAAAAGTAAAGGGAGAAAATGGTGTAATTATATTTTAATTTCAAAAAATTTTTTTAAAATACATAGAACTTGGGAAAGTCCGTAGAAGAGGAGGGGGAGGGGGAAGGGGAGGAGGAGGGAGACAGAAGAAAGCTATGTACTCACTGGGATGGAAAAGAAGCCAAGAATGATCAGTCCCATCCAAGGTAGCAAGGAAGCCGGAGAAGGCACACTGTGAAAACAGGTCCTAACTGGCATGAAATAAAAGGGTTTTAACCACACAGAGCAAATCAGTCTCCAGGCTGTGCCAAGAAGGAATCTGGAAGGGACACAATTATGGAGATGAGGACTAGAAAGGTGATTAGGGACTCTGGGAGTTCCTTGTTCAAGGACTTGCTAAGGAAATGGAGCTGTAATTAGAACAGGGAGGAGGCTTTTCTCTTTTTCTTTCGCTTTTAGGCAATCTAAAAAGCTTCAGTAAATACATAACAGGAATCTATGAAACTTCCAAATCAGGGGGAAAATGTTCTAACTTCAAAAATCACTAATGACGAAGTCCTAAAGCAAAATGAAGGTGCATTTGAAAAGCAGCCTCCCAGTTCCCTGTCAAGTCTGGGAGCTTCAGGAGTTTTAGGTATGTCCTGAAGCAGGAGCTGACAAGCCATTGAAATGAAATTCTGAATAAAATGAGGACAGCCCATTAGCCCAAGCATGGGAAGGCACTCAGCAGCAGGCTTGTGAACAGGGGCCCTTCCCTCTTTCTTTTTACAGCTGATATTCTTACTTTGAGGAGGATAAAAAGTGATTTTTTTTTGCCTTTTTGGCAAAAGAATAAAAACCTAAACTGAGATCTGAGGTTTTTATAGTTTGGCAAATTTCAGAGATACGAAAGAAGCATTTTTGGCACTTAGGGATGGGGAGGCAAATGACATCATATGGCTTGAGGGAGAGAGAGCTAAAAGAGTATACTTGGGCAACTTCAGAAGCTGGCTGCCACTGAAAGCGTTTTTGATTTTTTTTCCTGTGAATTTAGCTGTCACAAAAGGCACTAGATTGAGGACCATACAGAGAAGATGGCAAGTTCTGAGAGATGAGAGGCCAGGTCTGCACTGAGTGAAACTAGATTGGATGGCTAACAGTTGATTCTGTTTCATGTGTGTGTGTGTGTGTGTGTGTGTGTGTGTGTGTGTATGTGTGTGTGTGTGAGAGAGAGAGAGAGACAGAGAGAGAGAGAGAGAGAGAGAGTACATGTGTGTGGATGAATGTGTATGAGTGTGAGCATGTGTGTGGACGCATGAGGACAGCTTTGGTATTCTGTCTGTAGCTACCCTTGTTCCTAGAGACAGAGTCTCTCATTGGCTGAAATCTACCAAGTAGGCTAGGTCAGCTGGTCAGTGTGCCCCAAGGATCTGCCTGTTTCTACTCATCAGTACTGCCATCATATGCCTCAACGCCCAGCTCTTCTTACACAGGGAGCAAAGTCAGGTTCTTGAGCTGCTGAGACACACACTTTACCAGCTAACCTCTCTCCCAGCCTACTTGTCCTTGCTGACCTATGTGTGTGTCACCAACAAGACTTCATTCTGCTTCTATCCCACCCCCAGCTCACACATTTTTTTTTCTCTCACAGATATATCTCTGGAGAAATAGGAGAGAAGCTGAATGGTTGAGTTATGTTCTCAGTGGCTCATAGAGATGCAGGACCAGCACTCTACCCAGTCTCACTTTCTTGGGCATCTTGGCATCCCAAGTTACTATCAGGAATATTTTACAGGTCATACATTTGAAAGATTAACGTAGATATACCTAAACATCTCTGTTCTTGTGCATCTCCCTGATAAAGCGTCATGGAAATCACACTATGCTCAGTAGAGTATGGACAGCTTTAAAGATGGTAGACAAAGAAGCTGAGAAAAGATGACTGAGAAAAATATTCATCCTTCAAACAGTTCAGACCACCCCTTTACCTTTAGGAGGGTCACAGGGGTACCTCTAGAGCAGCAGTTCTCAACCTGTGAGTCATGAACCCTTTGGGGCTTGAACAACCCTTTCAGAAGGGTTGCCTAAGACCATCAGAAAACACAGATATTTACATTATGATCCATAACAGTAGCACAATTACAGTTATGAAGTAGCAACAAAAATAATTTTGTGGCTGGGAGTCACCACAACAGGAGGAACTGTCTTGAAAGGTGGCAGCGTTAGGAAGGTTGAGAACCACTGCTCTAGAGCAAGGAACAGAGAAGGGAGATGGAGATTGTTTACGGCCCCACTCTTTTGTCCTTTCTGAACCTGTTGCTTTTCAATGATCATGGTGAAATGTGTGGCTTGACCCTACAGTGCATGGGGAGTAGGTAAGTGAAAAGTTGTATTGAAGACTTTTAATGGAGACAAATATCATGTAGTGAAAAAGAAAAGAAAGAAAAGGATGGAAATTATTTTCTTTATGGCAAACCCACAAGTCAGAAAAGTCTAATTAAAGGCAACAAATTAAAACAACAATCAGGCCAATACTACAACATGGCTTTTAAAGGTCTTACCTTGATTTTTTGTTTTTGTTTCTGTTTGTCTTTGTCCCACTGTGTAGCCCTGGTTGGTCTGGCATGGGCCATGTAGACCAGGCTCGTTTTGAATTGGTGGAGATCTTTGTGCCTCTGCCTCTGAGTGCTGGGCATTAAAGGTATGCAGCACAGTGACCTCCTTCTGTGTGTTTTGACGTCAGTTATCTGTCAAGTCAGCTTTGGACTGCTCACTAAATTAACCTTCCTGTTGAGTCTTGAGCTGGGGAAATAACACGTGGACACAGGCTATATCCATCTATATACAATGTCCAGTTCATTCACTACCTGTTTTCAAGTTTTGGTGCAAGACACTTACTTCTCTTTTATTGGCTGTGTTTGGGGCTGGATGACCTGTGTGCGTCCTGAACTTGGGGTCCTCTCTGTAACTCCTCTCCAGTCTTCCTCTTCCCTTCCCTCTTGTTCCAGTGTGTCACTAAGCACAGGTGACCGGGAGAGCTTGTTGCTCTGCTCTCTTCTACTCCGCTACTGGTACTCTGATGTGAAAATTCTCTCCACCCCCGTTGTTCTGATTTACTTGTGTCCCTCCCCCATCCTTCTCGTCATTCTTTTGCAGGCTCACCCTGGCTCATGTGAGCTCTTGGTGTCATCTCCCCTTGTTTCCCCCAAAGTCTGTACTACATCAATTATTCTCTCTTTTTCTTAAATCTTCAATTACGTCTTCTGTGCACAGGTTCCTTCTCCCTCTGGCTAGATTTCCTTCACCTTAGGAGAAAAACATATCCTCCCCAAACTTCTGTGGCTCTCTCAACTGTTAACCTTTTCCAACTCCCTCTAAAACAAACACCTCTTATTTCTTGACCTACACTTGACCCTACTGGATTTGATTCTGCTCCCGTTGCGTCTTCAGCCCACATCTTTTCACAGGAATGGCTCTGGGAAAGTCAGCGATGGCTAGTATCTAATTATCACAGATGGGAGAGATTATTTTCCCTGTCTTCCTCTCACCTCTTCTGGGTCATAAACTTGTATTAACTCTTCCTCCTTGGAGCTCTTTGCTCCCATTTTCTTTGATACCAACTCTTCCCGTGGTCTTTCTTTGAGCATCCTTCCCTTTATCAACCACGGAAGCATGGATTTGCCTGGAAGCCATCCTTCCCTACATGCTAACTCCACGTGTTTTAGGTTGCCCAGACCTGTGACTTCAGCTGTGTCTTCTCCATGGATGACTTCAACATGGCCTTATTGTTGAACTTGCCTCTGGTGTTACCAGTTGTCTGCCAGTATTTGAAAGTCAGGCTTTCCAAAACTGAATGTCCAAAACTGAATGAGCTGTTTACAGAAACTGCAGAGGTGAAGGCTCAGCCTTTGAACAATACTGGGCAGGTGAGAAGCTAGAATTCCCAGGCTGAACCATCTCTGCAGTGTCATCTAGTATCTAGAGAGCTCTAAACAAGATGAATGCCAGCTAGCAATTCCCACTCTGACATAGCTTCAAATCCTCTAGCAAGTCTATACCTAAAGGACCCAGAGAAGGCATAACGATGTGACACCAATGCTTGTACAGACAGATGTGTCAGCCAGCTTTGTAGTGGGAAAAGGAGGTGTCAGACAGTCAACTTCTAATCCAGAGTCACTAGGTGCTTTCTGAGTTACTTCTTGGCATCTTCATTTATTATTTCCATTTTAAGATTCTCCGTGCCATGTGTATGTGCACTTGTGTGTGTTTTGTGTATACAGGTAGGAGCATGGTGTGACCTATGGACAGAGGTCAGAGGACAACCTCAGATGTCAGTCCTTGCTTTTTCCCTTGCTTGAGACAGGGTCCCTTGTCATTCCCCTGCTGCGTGTGCCAGGCTCTCTGGCCTGTGAGCTGTTGAGGATTCTCTCTTCTCCTCTCTGGCTGTATGAGTGCTGGGATTGCAGTTGTGCCCTCCTGCATCCAGCTTGACATATTTCTGGGCTTGTGAACTCAGGTTTTCATATGTGCATATCAAGCCCTTGGACACTCTGAGTCATTTCCCCAATCCCCTTACTAGCTTCTTGGTGGGGAGGAATGAACACATTCCGGAAGCAGAAGCTCTGTGGTCTTGCTATCAGGATTGTAGAGGGGCAGTGACATGCAACAAGGCTTGTCCGGGCCAGTTTCTCAGTATAATACTTTTTATTCATGTTATTTTAGTTCAAGTCCATTATCCCCTCTGGTAGAGGCTGACAATTCAGCCTTCACTTAAGATATTGGGAAGTACCCAGGGACCTTCTGTCAGAGGGTAGTTCCGCTGGTGTCATCAGAGACGATCCAAAAAGCATAGAGGAGAGGGAGGCGTAAAGCCACCGGGCAACCCCAATCTCTTGTAGAATATAGACATCCTCATTACACAAGTTGTAGCATAAGCTGTTTCCCATTTATATTAAAAGTTTTGACAGTACTCAGTTGATGACAATTAAAACATTTTATAGTTTCTCCATAGGACAGAATGATGCTTGATATAAAGGGGGAATCCTAGGTCAATAAAGACAGACGCGAGTCATTTAGGGACACAGACAAACATGGCTGTGATATTTTCCTAGGCTCAGAAAACTCAGTCCCAGATTTCCGAGCCCTCTTGCTACAGCACCATGGGCAGTAAAGAGTGCATCAGTGGAGTGAAGAGAGAATCAGTGGAGGAAAGTTTCGTCCTCACTGCTTTCCATTAGATAAGTGCCATGCTTAAAATAACCGAAGGACGTTTGCATCACTGCTTCTTTGGTTTAAAGATGCTTGTGGATGGCATCCCCAGGGGTCTTGCTCATGGCTTTTTGTTGGAGTCCAGTGTGCACCTCTGGATGCCTCACCTGGGGAGCAGTGGATGTTAGAGTCATCCTGAGTTGCAGAGACCTGCCTGTTTTCATGGGAAGGTCATTCAGATAGGGATAAAACGTGGAGTGATTGGGGACCTAAATTCTGCCTTTGACTTGCATGTGTATGCCTTGGTCATGGCATAAGTGTGGTGATCAGAGCCCCACCTCAGGTGTCCTTTTACCTCTCTTGAAACCGAGTTTGTTTGTTTACAGTGTGCTTCCGCCAGGCTAGCTGATCTGCTAGCTTCCAGGGTTCCTCCTGTCTCTACTTCCCTCACTATAGGAGCATTGAGATTGCACAGACCCTGCTACCCTGCCCAGGCTCTAGGGATGCAAATTCAGGTCTGCATGCTTGCCTGGCAAGTACTCCATCCCCTGAGTCATCTCCATAGAACCCATCTTTGATATTTTTATCCAGACCTGCATTTGAAGGTGTATTTATGGAGACTCATGGAGTCAGATGGGGTCCATGCCTCTGTGAATGTGGAGAGGAGACTGGAAGGGATGTGTGCTGTCCTGACAGACTGCAAGACACCTCTGTAACAGGATACAGGGAGCCTTGTCAGTCCTGAGGGGTTTCTGCCTGGATGCTCTCAGGTCCTTTGAACTAAGGCTTTTATCTTACATTGACTTAGTCAATGGAGAGGAGCAAGTCCCAAGAGACAGTCATGTCACCACAGCACTCCGTCCTGAACTCATATTGTTCTAATTGGATCGGGAAGGCCTTGGAATTGACATGGCCCAATCAATACTAGCTACTTGTAAGTGAGGAACCATTCCTGGAGACACTGTCTTAGTGTTTCAGATTTGCGGATATTTTCACATTCAATTAAGAAGATGGAGACCATTCAAGCATTGCTGGTCAGAGGCCTAGAATTCCTGTAACAAACTTGTGCCCAACTGAATCTGGCTGCAGAATTACTCTGTAAGAGGAAATTTGGGCTTTATCCCCTGACTTGATGCCCAGTGTTTGAAATATGCAAAGCAACTGTATGTGGTGAAGAACACACTGTCCTTCCTGTGTGCTGGGAAGCAGGCTCCTAGCTCAAATTCTTAAATTTTGCTTTTGCCAGGGAAATGGCTGGCCAGCTTCTGTCTACTGCTAGGGGGAAATGATCATCAGAGGTGTGCCATGCCTGAGATGTCTCATCAGCCTCTGTGAATAGATCAGCTTACAGAAGCATCCGGGCCAGAGACTAGGGGCCACTACATACCCAGGACTCCCAGGTGCTACTCTAGTTTACTTTTTATTGCTGTGATAAAACATGACGTCACCAAACAACTTAAGTGGGGGTACGGTATTTGTCTTACACGTTGACGTCATAGTCCACTATCCAGGGAAGTCAGGCAGGAGGAGCTCAAGGAGGAACCTGGAGTAATAGGCTAAAGCAGAGGCATTGGAGCATGCACTTCCTGGCTTGACCCAGGACCAGATTCAGCTGTCATTATTACAGCTCCAGGACCACCTGCCTAGAAGGGGCACCACCCACAGTGTTCGGTCCTAACACATCAGTCACTAATAAAGAAAATGCCTAGAAAATATCATCCTGAGTGAGGTAACCCAGACTCAGAAGGACAAACACAATATGTACCCACTCATACATACTAGTGGATACTAGATGTAAAGCAAAGAATAACCATACAACAATCCACAACTCCAGAGAAGCT
This sequence comes from Peromyscus nudipes, assembly GCA_902168325.1. Classification (NCBI taxonomy): domain Eukaryota; kingdom Metazoa; phylum Chordata; class Mammalia; order Rodentia; family Cricetidae; genus Peromyscus; species Peromyscus nudipes. The sequence goes on along the minus strand of CABHPH010159088.1, from coordinate 34,380 downwards.
AGCTAATAATAAAGACCCAAAGAGGGACACATGGACTGCCCTGGGAAGGGGAAATAGATGAGATCTCCATGAGTAAACTGGGGATGAGGGGTGGGCAGTGAAGGGTAGGGGATAGGGGATGAGAACATAAGGAAATGGAATGGTCGAGCTGGAACAGGGATGGAGTAGAAAAGCCATGAGAGAGATACCATGATGGAGGGAGATAGCATGGGGATAGAGAGAAACTCAGTGCTAGGGAAGTTTCCAGGAATCCCCAAGGATGACCCCAGCTTGGACTACTAGAAATAGTGAAGAGGGTGTCTGAACTGAACTGACTTGCCCCAGTGATCAGATGAGTGGATACCCTAACTGTCATCACAGAGCTTTTCTCCAATTGGCTGATGGAGGCAGATGCAGAGATCCATAGCCAAACACCAAGTAGAGTTCCAGGAATTCAGTCAAAGACAGAGAAGAGGGATTCTATGTGCAAGGGCATCAAGATCATAATGGAAAAACCTGTGGAGACAACCAAACCAAACTAGTGGGAACTCATGAAAGTTGAGTCAACGGCTGTGGAGCCTGCATGGGACTAGACTAGGTTCTCTGAATGACCAGACAATTGTGTAGCTTGATCTGCTTGGTGGTAGTGGTGGTGGGGGATGGCAGTAGAATCAGAATCCATCCCTGGTGCATGAACAGGCTTTTTGGAGCCCACTACCTATGATGGGACACCTCGTAAAGCCTTGAGGCAGGGGAAGGGCTTGGATTTGCCTCTACTGGATGCGCCTCCCCATGGGAGGCCTTCCCTTCTTGTGGCGGGGGAATGGAGGGTGGGCTGGGAGGGGGAGGCTGGGGGGGTGCGGGAGGAGGGAAGAGGAGGATCTTTGATTGGTGTGTAAAATGAATGAAAAAATTTTCTTAATTAAAAAAAAAAGCCCCATAGACTTGCTTACAGGCCAATCTGATACATTTTCTCAATCAAAGTTCCCTCTTCCCAGACGACCTTTATTTGTGTCAAGTTGACAAAGAACTAACCAGCACAGGTACTAAGCAGTTGAAATCTGGTTTTATTAGTGACTGATCTGTTTAATAAAGTACATAGTTATTGAATACACATCTTCATGGGCCTATCTACACATAAATCAAGTTCTAGGCTGTTAATTGCAGCATTTCAGAAGTTTAACCCCTGCCATCTGCAAGAAGATGCCCCCCAAAACTTACCATATTTTGTTCTTTACAATGTAGATTAGCTTTGATTCTTTTGCCTTTTGCCGTTTTCTTCTGGCTCAGTATTGTGTTTGTGAGACTCATCTGTGATGTTGTCTGCAGGATGTTTGTTCATTTTTTTTTAATCACTGTTCAGTACAGAGTCCACTGTGTGAATACAGCAGGTGTATTTACCCATCAGTGTTGATGGGCGGGCATTTCAATTCCAGAAAAAAACCCTGCTCTGATCACACTTACGGGTCTTTTTCACAGCCCAGAATGATTTCTATTGTTTGTAATAGGCTTCATTTCTGCCAGCAATAGAGTAATGCTTTTTCACCATGTCTTACTATTGTGAATATTTTCATTTTAGCTTTCAGTGTGAGCCCCTGTTCCTGATGAACATAGTCATCCTGCCTCAAGAAGCATCTTTTCATGTTCACACTGTCTACTTGGGTGGCCCTTTATGAAGCAGCCGTTCAAGAGTTGGCTCATTTTAAAAACTAAGGTCATTACAGGTTTGTAGTAATGGTATGCACATGCTAAGACTCTTTTATCAAATAGGTGTTACAAATAATCTTCTTCCAGACTGTCAGTTGTCTCAGAAATGAGACTTCTTTCTCTCTGTGTATGTGTGTGTGTGTGAACATGGTTACACTTATATGCAGAGGCCAGAGATCAATGTTGTATCTCTTCTTCAATTAACCTCCACCTTAATTTCTTGAAGACAGTGTTTCTCACAGAACCTATGACTAGTTAACTCAGCTAGATGGCTAGCTGTGAGCCCCACATATCTTCTTGTCTCCTTTTAACTTGGGTATTGGGGACCTGAACTCAGGTCATTGTGGTATCATGGAAAGGATTTTAATCCACTGATCCATCACCCCAACCCTGGGGCTTCTTCTTCATTACATTGAAGGTTATGCCTCATATCAACCTTCTAGCCTTGAAGTCTAAGGGAACCAAGGGAATCCAAGGAGATATAGGACTGACCCCTGAGGTTACCTAGTAGAAAGGGAAGTCTTCTGGAACTTCCCAGGCCCTTTGCTCCTTTATATCTTGGGGTGTCTTCTTGCAACTGCATCCGTTATCACCCAAGCATTTTTTTTTTTTTGCAGCTGATGCCATGTCCACCTCTGTGATTGAATGGGTTTCTTGAAGACAGATATATCTATTTGTGTCTTTAACAACAAGCTCAAGGCTTGGCACAATTCCATTTAGTCCTTGCTCAAAAAAATATGTACTAAACAAATAAATGATTGAATGATATTATGCATAGAAATGACAAGACCAGATTCATATTTAAGAAGATAATTCTGGCAGTAGTATGGAGAGAGAGAGAGAGAGAGAGAGACAGAGAGAGACAGAGAGAGACAGAGGGAGGGAGGGAGGGAGGGAGGGAGGGAGGGAGGGAGGGAGGGAGGGGCTGGAAGTCTCAAATATCAAGTGGCAATTTAGATCACGCTGGTTTAGACAGCAAATCCAGGGAAAATATGCTGAACACTAAGAACAAAAGTCGCCTGTGTTTTTCTTCTGTAGTCAAGGGGTGCTCAGTCAACCCCAAGGCAAGGGTGATGTCAAATTTTGTTAGTGAGTTTGCTGAATCTGACTCAGTGATGGATGACAATACCAGAAAACAACAAAGATATGTCATACAGCCCCAGATGACAAATGCCAATTGAATAGGAACCATAGGAGGCATTAAGAGTTTAGAGGACCTGGCAATTACCATGAGTCACAGGATTCAGACTTACTGCAAAGATTTCCCCTTAATAGTAAGATGTTAGAACAATGTGCTTTTTTTATTATGATGATAGAGATGTTATTACAAATGTAAAATTTGAGTAAATTGAATGAGAACACATAAAAGATAAAGCTTGCTATTTCTGCTGTCTCTTGGGCTTTGAGTCCGTACTGATAAGGGAGAAGATTGAAACTTCACACACTAGCACAGCTGATCTCAGAGTAGAGGCAGCTACGTAGGGCACAGCATGTTTCAGGTTAAACCCATAGTGAGCTGTCAGTCTGCCTGTAGGTTGGGCCACATACCTGCCAAGAGGCAGCTATAAGACCCTAACAGAACTGAGACCGAGGATTTCATACACGGGCAGAGGATAGAGCTTTCAAACCTTCAGGTTAAACTTTCAGTTTGGAACTGAAAGCATTCAGAAACATCACAAAGTTTATTTTAAAATTTTATTTAGTGTATGTGTGTGTGTGCGTGTGTACATAAATATGCTTGTTACAGTATGTGTTTGATGGTCAGAGGACTTTCGGGAATCATTTGTTACCATCTGCCTTGTTGAAACAGGGTCTCTCTGGCTGACTGTGCTTCTGTACTGGGTGTGCCAGGCAAACTGGCCCTGAAGCTTCTGGATACTTCTCTTGTGTCTGTCAATCATCTCCCTAAGATTTCCGATGGGACACTACCACAACTGTTTTTGTTTGTTTGTTTGTTTTGCTTTTTATGTAGCATCTGAGGATCGAACTCAGGATGTCAGGCTTGCATGGCTAGTGTCTCTATCTGCTGATCCATCTCTGCCAGCCCCAAGTCTATCTTTTCTAAAGGGTCACTGCTCATTGCAATAAGAGGTGTATGATGTAAAACCACTGTTTTAACCTTTGTTGGTGTGCAGTACCAAGACATGAAGCCGTAGACATTTAGGTACCCCTCACCATCATCCGTCTCCCAACTCTTCAGTCTTCTCAAACTGAAACTCTCTACTCAATAAGCTGTAATTCTCTGTTCTCTTCTCTCCTAGCCCTTTGAAAAGCACCATCCCACTGTCAGTCTCTGAATCTTCTGACCCCAGGACCCTGGATCAGCGGAATCCTGTTGTATTGACCTTGGCCCTTTTGTGTTTAGCTTATGTTAGATTGCAAGAATTCCGTCAGATTTCTTCTATGCCTTAGCTTGTGTCAGAATTTCTTTCCTTCTTAAGGTTGACAAATTCTCCACTGTACATATATGTCCCTTTCTCTTTATCCATTCATAAAATTTAAAGATTATCCCTGTCTTTCCAGGGTAAAGGGAGGATGCTTCTTTCTATTTTCCTTGTCTAACAGTTTCATACGTTTACAGAGTACATTTTAGTCATTTCATCCCATGTCCCTCCCACCCGCTCTGTAACGCTCCTCCTCAACAGGCCATGCCTTCTTTCTAGTGTGTGGCCCACAGAGTTTAATGAGAGTTTCTTGTCCAAGCATGGGTGGGAGGCTATTTACTGGAGCAAGGGCAATTCATCAGTGGTTACAACACTGAAGAAAGTGGTGTCCCTCCCCCAACAACCCGTAACTGCCAATAGTCACGTGTGGAAGGGTGAGACCTATGGACCCCTTCAAACAGCAATTTTTTTTTTAATCTTTAATTTTTTTTTTCGAGACAGGGTTTCTCTGTGTAGCTTTGCGCCTTTTCTGGATCTCGCTCTGTTGACTAGGCTGGCCTCCAACTCACAGAGATCCACCTGCCTCTGCCTCCCGAGTGCTGGGATTAAAGGTGTGTGCCACCACTGCCCAGCCTTTTAAAATATATTAACAGAAGGAGAAATAAAGTAAGAAGGGACTGGAACCAGCCTTCCCTGGTAGATGACACTTGCAGGACACCTGGTCCTGCAAATGCCCTTTCGCCACCATAATCACTTGTGTGTAACAGACTGTAAGTAGGCGCCGTCCGTCCTGACAACCCAGGTGAGCAGTCCAGGGACCCCGACTTCAGCTCCTCTCCCCACTGAGATCTTCCACTCTCAGCTCTGTGTGGAGAGCATCCAGGGAGAGCTGCCACTGCGGGTTTGTAACGTGCCAAGTCCATCGTTGGTTATTCCTTCTGCTTTTACTCCTCCCCACTTCCAGTAACCCCCGCACACCCTATCTCCAGGTTACACATCACCTAAATCAGCACTTGTCTGGCATAAATAAAGGAAATAGCACTTTCACTTATTGAAGAATGCCATAGCAGAATAAAAAAAATGATCATTTCAGTAGATACTTGGGAGCATTTTAATTCTTCACATTCATTATTTAAAAATAACAAAGAGCTTAGACACTTAGTCAATGGGGTGATGGTAGCCAGCTTTCTTACATAGACTCTTCATCCATACAATGAGCTCTAAACCTCTTCAGGGTTTAAACTTCCCCACTCTCTACTAGTCAGCCCAATATTTGATATTTGTGCATTTCATTGTCATTTTTCCCCATTATGTTTTACAATCCTGGAGATATTTCAAAGGTGGGAACTCACCCAATCAGTGAAGAATTGTGGGTGGAGTTGGCAGCATATAGCATAGGTCAACTATCTGCATTTGAACCTTCATAGTTTAGACACACAGGAGGGAGGTTTGGGTTCTTGTGAGCCTATCTTGGATGCCTCTGAACTTGATCTTTACTGGGCTTGGTCACCTGCCCCCATTTCCCATTCTCCTGGTTTCACACAAAAGAGGAACTCTAGCCTCTGATCATGACTCACACTTACAGCTAAAGTATAGGAAAGGATTCTCTTCCCTCCATGAACAAAGTTCCCGGGAAGGTTATAATTGTCTTTGGTCAGGTACCATTGGAGGCAAATGCTAAAGACAAGGAGGTAGGCAGATAAAGGCCGGTGACTTATGCATATGTTTTAATGTATGTATACACACGCGTGTTCATGTGGATGTGCCTATGGAGGCCAGAGTTTGCCACCAGATGGTGTCATCTTCTGCCAAGGGCTAATTTACTGATTTGGTAAGGCTGGCTAACAAGCCTCAGATGTCCTCCTGTCTCTGCTTCCTGAGAGATGACAGGTGCACATGCTGCTGTATCCCTTTTGGGGGATAAGGGGAGCTGTTGGAGATCTGAACTCAGATCTTGGTGTGCACATGACAAGCACTTTACGGACTGAGCCATCCTCCCAGGCCCTGGTTATAATTTGTCTAGAACAAGAGGAGATGTCCACTGGACTGTGTAAAACAAGATGAACCCAGAGGGTTCTGGACTTTAGGGGTGATGGTAGTTGATGGTGGAATGAAAGTATGCAGAGATGACAGGCAGATCCTGCCTCTTCCTCAGTGTTCAGGTCAGCCCTCATCACATTTAGGGGTTGTCACCATGCTTGAAAACTGATGTTAACAAACTTGGAAACAGGAGCACTCTGGGAGCAGTGAAGAATTAGGTACACAAATGAATGAAGACTTGGAAATATTTATCCTGAAGGAGACACTACTCATGGAGACACATAAGGTGTCTGACGTGAAATGAGGAGGCCCTGTGCCAGCCTGTGGCACCACCACCACTTGTGACTTTTCTTCAGCAAGCCCTGCTGTGCGGGGGAAGGAACACAGGCTTGTGACAGACAGACTGGCCTGTGTATGAACTTTGCTGTGATTGGTGTCTTGCTTAATGTCTTAATGTGAACCCATGAGTGTTTTGCATGGCTGCAGCAGGGATTCCATGAGATAAGGAATGGTGGGTTGCTGCAAGTCGAGTGGCCTACTCATGACAGAGGGTCCATACAAGGTAGCCTTGGTATTAGCAGACTTTGAAGAATCATAATGAAGGTATTGCCATCAGGAAGAGTGATCAGCTGCAAAGGAATGTCTTTCTAGGAAGTGCACATGCCATCATTAGAGGTGACCCTGGGTCACATCTGAATGGGGGAGGCAGTGATTCTAGATCCTTGCCAGCTTCTAAAATCCTTAAGATATTTCTTCGTATTCATAATTCATATTCATAATTTATCTGTTTTTGAAAATTTAACAAGTAGCAGTTCTAGCGATAATTATTGCATTTCTATATTTATAGATAACGGGCACATATGGAGGTGGAGTAGCACAATTTGATATTTTTGCATGTGCCAGATTTTTTTTAATAAATATAGAAGAATCCTATAGTTATGAAAAACTATTTGTTAAAATGAAATGTATATGCCACTGGGCATCTGTTCTGATGTACCTCATCTCAAGAAGACGTTCCCTTCTGCTCTTTGATGGAACCCAGTATCGGCCCAGAGCTATGAGGCTGTATGTCTCAGAGTCACCAACGATGGAACAAGAACCTTTTCTAATTCCTGTGCAGAAGGAACTTCCACTTATTCAGGCTAAAATTAAACTTTCTATCTATAAAGCTGAAAATGATCTTCTTCCCCCCATCCCCAGAAAGTAATAGTGCGATCTCTCTCTCTCTCTCTCTCTCTCTCTCTCTCTCTCTCTCTCTCTCTCTCTCTGCCAATGCTAAGAATTTCAAGTAGATTGCATGGTACAGAACGACTGAATTTTAAAAGCCAACTGGATTTGGGGTAGCAGCCCTGGCTCTCTATCTTTTAACTTGTGTGACAGCAAGTGTGTTGTTCAGTGTCTAAGAACTCTCTTATCCACTCGTAAAAGGCAGAGGGTGAGACTACCTTTCAGGTGTGTCAAGAGGGTGAAAACGACACCAGCAGTGACCTGTGCATCTAGCCAGGCAGGCTGGCCGTGTGAGGCTGCACACTTAGAACCGTCGATGAGCTCACCTGGTTGATAGGAATAGCTATTACAATCATATGCATGCATTGATTGAGTGCTTCCCATCTACTGGGTACCAGATCAGCACATCCCCTCTGTCTGTCCCATCCACAGCCACACAAGATGCAGGCAGCAAGTGGTGATGAACCCATATTCAGAGAAGGCAGCCTCCCAAAGAGCTCTCTGCAGCTTGCAAATGGCACAGTTGCATCTCAGACCCAGGACAGGCTCATGCAGGGGCCTGTATGTTTCACTACTATTCTGTACTGTTTAGCTAGTTCGGTGGAAGAATCTTGAGTAGAGGGAAAGCTGAATTTTTGTGACCTGCTGTCTCTGTGTAGTTGCTGTGTATATCGATGTTGTTAAGCATGAAGGTGAACAGGGGATCCCTTGGGATTAGTATCCAATAAGGTCTATTTCTGACACTCTATTTTCTGCTTATGATTTCAAACCCCACCAAATATATATTTATTATTTTCTGACTTCATTTGCATATACAGATATCCCAGACAGTATGATCTCAGAAAAATTAGGGGATAGTGTTGATTTGCTTGTCTTTACTATCCTGGGAAAATTTCGTTTGTGGTCCACAGTGCCTTCTATCTGCGATGGTGGTCGGCCCCAGCTGCCTCCACTTCACCAGAGTGCCAGAGTGCCAAAGCTGAAACTACCCCGTAGCAGGCAGAATGCTTGACACTTAGGCCTCCTGTGATCCCCAAGAATTTTCAGAGATGTGTACATTGTTCTGTTTAGGACATAGTTCTTAACTTTTTGCTGAATTTCGGTGTTTAATAGCCCATCTCGACAATTTAGGCTTATTTTTGGGATATTCAAATCTCCTTTCAGGCAAATTAGGTTAAAGTATGATGAGGGCATGGCTTGACCTTCAATATTTTCCTCTTTTCATTTTTTTTGAAAGAGAGATGACAAAGGAGTTAACAGGTAAGACAACACAGTTGAGGAGAAACTGTGAGGAGTTCTGGAGTGCAGCTCTGTGGAGGAGAGAAAGCATATAGAAGTTAGAGGCAGGTGGCGTTGTTTTTACAACTAGATAATCCACACTCGAGTGACTGTTACCCACTGCCATGCAAATGTCACTAGATATAATTTCATTTGCTAATGATCACTGAGTTGTTTGATATTCAACAGATTCCAATCAAAGTTTAGATGAGAAACACAAGAAGTATGAATAGAAATTCAAAAACATCAAGCTTAAGGCTTAACTTAAAATATAATTATGTATCTATTTCTTTTAGTTCAATGAAAGTATCCTATATGTTTACTTATAAAAGGGTGTTGTCAGATACACAATTCCCTTGTCTCCAGTGTCCCTAGAAGGTCTAGAAAGAACCACTTGGTATTTTGGTCTCAAATTGTAAACATTGCAAACCAATAGGGAGACAGAATTTAAAAGAAATGCAGGTTTGACAGGCTGTGTAGTACAGTAGTCCTCAGGTTTAATAATGCCTGCATCACCTGTGGAGCTTGTTAAAGCAGACTAGAAAGACTCACCGATATCTTCTTTCATGGGAGCACTGGACCCGTGACCCTTCTCCTGCTCCATGAACTCCCAGATGTATAGATGCTTGAGTCCCTTTGATAGAATGGCACAGATTTGTGTGGATTCTCTGCATAGCCCCAGGAGTCTTGAGGTCATCTCTAGTTCTTACCATGTAGATGCTCTGTGAACAGCTACAGAGTGAGGACAAGAGAGAGCTACGTGCATGTTTGGTGCAGACTTGATCTTCTTGAATAGTTTCGTTGCTCCTGAAGCAGGTATAATGATGCAGACATGGAGGTGTTATGCCTTAAGAACCATCCACCTAGAGATAAGATAAAGTGACACCTGCCATTCAACCACTTGGGAAGCAGAGGCAAGAGATTTGCAAGTTTGAGGACAGCCTGGGATACCTAGTGAGACTTTATTTTTTTTTAAAAAAAAACAAAGATTAATAATTAAACTAACCAAACAAACAAACATGGATCTGCAGCAGTAGTGACTAATAAAAATTAACCGTGAGGCACATAGACTGTTTGACATTTTCTGTTAGCTCACGTAAAGGTAAACAAACCAACCAACCACAGGGGTGCAAGAGATGGCTCAGTGGGCAAAGTGTCTGCTGTGAGGACTGAGTTTGGATTCCTAGCACCCACATAAAAAGCCTGGTGTGGTAACACATGCCTACAGCCCCAGTGCTGAGGAGAAAGAGACAGAGGATCCCTGGGGTTTGCTGCCAGTTACTATGCTGAATCTGTGAGCTCCAGCTTCAGCGAGAGACCCTGCCTCAAAAAAATAAGGTTGAGCGCATTGACCTCTGGCTTCCCCAAATACTTACACACCTATGTAAGCACATATATACAGCTCTCCCCCCCAAAAAAATAGAGACACAAGTTATAACAACACATGTCATTCAAAATATCTAAAATATTTTACACTTGATCTTAGCCAAAGGCTAAAATGTATTTAATTTACAACAATTTATCATTATTATTAGAGTATACTTAAGTATACAGTAGAATATACATTATTATTATAATAGTATACTATTACAGTTAATAGTATACTTAAAGTAAATATTATTACTAATCTATTCAAAATATTATCAGCATATTACTGAACAGATACAACATTTAATGAGACACTTTGTATTCTTATGTCATATCTTCATAGTCTAGGGAATCTAGTCTATGCATTTTCTGTTAGAACCAGTCACATCCTAAGCATTTCATGGCCACATGTATATACTGGCTGTGTATTAAGCAGTGAGCAGCAAACACTCCAATGAGTTTTACTACAAAAAAAATGCATAGGGGACTGTCAGTGGGGTCCCATCCTGGCTCTGCTTTAGAACAGCTTTGGTACTTTTAGAAATCTATGACTGCCTCAGACTGACTCCTAGAGAATTTCCTTTAATAGGTCTGCAGCTGGGACAAGGATATTGTTGAAGATCTTCCTAAGTTGTTCTAATGTTAAGGTGTGCAGAGCATCATTGGGGTGGACAGTAGCAAGCCAAAGGAGCACTCACATGTGTGTATATGGTCATGTGCATATGTATGATGCCATGTGTCATGTGTATATACAGACATGTGCTTGTATACTGCCATGTGCAAGTACATAGTCAAGGGCATGCATGCTTTCATGTGTCATGTGTATATACAGTCATGTGCATGTATACTGTTAAGTGAGTGCACACAGTTTTATGCATGTATACAGTCTTTTGAATGTACATGTATACATGTACATTTTTTAATGCGCAGCATACTCTCCTGTGCATGTATACTGTTGTGTGTGTATATATATGTATATATATACTATATAGTCATACATAGTCATGTGTATGTATACTGCCATGTGCATTTCTATTGTCATGCATTATGTGTGTTTATACAGTCATGTGCCTATATACTGTCATGTGTATGTGTTCAGCCATGTATATGTACACAGTAGCATGTGTACACAATTTGGTGTATGTACACAGTTATTTGCTTTGTAATGAATGCTTGGTAAGTGCAGGAGCATATTCACAATAGTGGATATAAGCTCCTAAGTCTATGTTACATATTGACAGTATAGTAGTTAAGTTTTGTAAGCTCATGCTGTGGTGTTCACACAGTAACCATCACTTTACCATGCATTTCTAAGACCATGTTTTGTCATTAGTCAGATATATTTGATGATCCTTGCATCCATGTCCCCTTGGTGCATGTTTTAAAAATGTACTACCTAGAACTGTGGGTCCACTATCTATCCCCAACCATAGAATACAATTTCTCCACTCTTAAAGAAAAGTTGAGATGTAATTTTCATTAGTACTAAGCAAATGAAATCAGTGACTTTGTCCCACAGAGGATCTAGGTTATTTTCCAAATGCCTGAGGTTGCTCAAAAAATGAGACAATTAAAACTTGCAAACTGATTCCCGCCTCTTCTCTGCTTTACAGCTAGTTTCTCGGGGTTGTCATCATTTGTATTTGAGCCTTGGAGTTGAAAACAATGAGTAAGAAACTTCCCTACCCTTCACAGGACTTTTAGATTCTTCTCTTGCGAAGTTGGAACCCTGTCATGTGGAGAAATAGACAACACAGTGAACTGGTGGATTCCGGGCTGAAAGGAGGTGGTGGGGGCAGCAAATGCAGCTAGGGATGTTTGGGCCAGGGCAGAAAGTCCTGGACTCCTGGGGAATGCCATTTCTGCATTCTCATGTGGATTGGCGATGAGTGTTCATGAAGTACGATGTTTCTGTAAAGTCTTTTCTGGTATTCTGTTGTATAGAATTTAGAGTATTCAATGTAATTTTCTCTTTTGCATTGTCTTGTTTACTTACTTCGTGTGCATATGGCACACATATTGAGGTTAGAGGACAACTTTTAGGAGTCAGTTCTCAACTTGTACCATGTGGGTCTAAGGGATCAAACTGAGATCACCATGCTTGGCAGCAAGTGCCCTAGTCTGCTGAGTCAACTCACTAGCCAAGCATTTAATATGTGGTCTGAACTCCAGATGCCAAAACACTTAAGCTTTTGTTGTTGCTACTCACTCTTTTCTCCTTACTCACTTGAAATCTAAGAATTGTAAGTATCTTCTGGTGCCTTACCTACAGTGTTCTGTCCTGGCTCACTTTTCATGTACTTCCAACTCATTAAAAAAGACAAAAAATGGGAATTTCAGCCCCACTTATCTACTGTTAATGACATCAGGTCTATCTAACCTGGTCGATTATTTCTGTATTCTGTGCTACAGGCCACAAGGTTGATCTTAGGATCCTGATGCTAAGAGTCTTGGCCTTAAAACACTTCCTTGCAAATTTCTAGTTTTGAATGACTGGATGAAATGAAGTATTCTAGAAAAAGTCTGTTCAAATTCACCGAATTCTTGAATTGGTTTTGTCTTTCCTGGCAAATCTGAGCACCTTGCAGGGAGGTAGAGATTTTGAAAGACATCATCCCAGGTGTTTGGTCAGCTTATACTAGATTCATCTCAACAGCAAAAGATAAGCCCCTGTATCACAAGGAATATTTCTGAAGGTGAATGTGTAGGTCTGGTTTTAATAAGTAGGACTTTAATAATAAGAACCATGACCAATCCTACTCAAGTTACCTGAATTAATAAACTCTGTACCTGATATGCAAGTCTACTAGGTCTGATTTGGCTCAATTAGACATCATCTTACATGGTTGAGTACTGTCTATGAGGGTTCTCAACTTCATTTAGTTGAATCTTAAAACCTGAGGACATTGTGACATGCCTCCCAACTAGTAATCCTGTGCATGACCGTGTCTTGCATGTGATATAAACTCCTAGATTCTGACAGAGAAAAAGACACTCATACCTCTCTTTAAAGCTAACTGGCAGATAGAGCTTAGAGAAACATAATATGGAACATACAATGTCCTCTGAGGTTTGGGGGCATTCCAGAAGGACAGGTTGGTACATGCGGAATAGTGATGCAAAAGTGTGGGATATGTACCTGGGGATAAGTATACTACAGTAGCATGGTCAAGACCTGACTACAGATCAAATGAAGGGCCAACTTGGGTGAGCCAACCCATAGCATTTTTGTAAGGGATCTTGCCCAACAACATTGTTTGAATGTGACAAGTAGAGATGGCTATTTCCCTGAGGGCTAATAGGCCCAGAGAACTTATTTGAAAGGATTATGGTAGAGGAGACATGAGTGACTTCCATTTGCATTATACAGAGTAGAGTGTCTCCACTGAGAAGACTACACAAAAAATGTGGCTTCATGTCACCTGCAGATAAGGACACGGTGAAAGTAAAGACATAGTGAGTTATACAATGCTCTAGCTTCATCTAAATGGGTTGTTCCCAAGAACTCTTGGGGGGGTCACATCACTGTTGTCCTAGGAAGCTGTGTCTTTTTAGAGATCTGAGGGATGTGTGGCAAGGGCCTCTTTCTAGGCCTTTCCTTTTGCTTCTCCCCATGAACATCTGTGAATGGAATTCCAATAACAATTCCCTGCTTGACTATTTCCTGTAGAGTAGAAAGCACTCTTCAGTTCCTGGACAACAGCTGATCACCTCCACTAGACCTTGACAGGGCAGGGGGTCATCATCCTGATTGTATTCTCAGCCTTGGGACATCTTCTGGCCCACCAATTTGTCCTAGAATACTTCATTACATGGACAGATGGACCCCAGTTCTGCAGGGGTTAAGGTCAGACCATTCTTTGAAGATTGACTCTATCTGAGCGGGGATTTTTCTTAGTGGTAGAACTGCCTATCTCAACCCCACACTCTTTTCAGCTGTAGATTTCTGATACTCTAAACAGAAAAAGGGGAGGAGTCAGATTTCAGAGCGAATTGAAGTTGACGCCAGTGGTGGTATGCTTGAAAGGCTTTGAGCAAACAGAGGGAGCAGTGGAAGAATGGCTTTCTGTTAGGAAGGATAACTAGAAGACTTGAGAGGAATTTTCTGGAAACATGTTATCTGAGATCAAGGGAACATGTGCAATCAGAGACCTGTCTACCTGTCGGGTACAAGTTGGAAAATTGGGGATTATCTTCCTACAAGTGATAAAACGTAGATAATGGGTTTGCATTGAGAGAATAAAACAAAGTATTAGAGAAAGGGTTTGAAGTTGGTGAGTAGAAAGGAAAACTATTTGAAAGAACTGACAGACAGGGATAAGGGAGTGACTCAGAGAAAATGGCCACATAAGAAAGTTAGAATGCCATGGATGGTGTGCAGAAACCAAAGTCAGTACTTACAGCTCAAGGTAAGAAGTTGAAGTTTCGGCCGGGCGGTGGTGGCTCACGCCTTTAATCCCAGCACTCGGGAGGCAGAGCCAGGCGGATCTCTGTGAGTTCGAGGCCAGCCTGGGCTACTAAGTGAGTTCCAGGAAAGGCGCAAAGCTACACAGAGAAACCCTGTCTCGAAAAACAAAAAAAAAACAAAAAAACAAAAAAAAAAAGAAGTTGAAGTTTCACTTGGCTGAGTCTGCAAGCTATTCACAAATCACAGGTTAGTGTGACCCCTTTGTTACTACAACCCCCACAGGATCATTGGCACAAGTCCTATCTGGTGTTTTGATTTTTGTTTTGTTCCACACAGGGTCTCATGTAGCCCAGGCCTGCCTCAAACTTATTATTTAGTTGTGAATGATCTCAAAGTTCTGATCTCCCAAGTGCTGCTATTACAGCCCAGCACCACCATGCCCAGTTTATAGGGTGCTGGGGATGGAACCTGGGGCTTTGTGCATGCTAGGCAAGTACTCTTCCTGCGAAGCTATATTATCTTTTAACTTTTGGAAAACATATGCTAAATATCTCAAGTAGAGTTTTTAATGTTTAATGTTAGAGTTTGTCAAAGCAGGACAAAAATGTCAAAAAGGAACTAATGAAACATTGTTCAAACCCAAGGACATATCCACTGCTCTTCCTCTAAACAGCTGCTTGGTGTATTGCCGTGTGGGCGGAACTAAATTCACTTCTTGAAAGAAGAAATGAAAGCTGGTTTCTTCAGCATCTAGTGTGGCTGGAGGCTGAACAGCAGCAGGACTCTGGAATACAAAGTGACATCTAGATGCACAGCTCCAAGTTTGGCCACCCAGATTAGCTACCACTGGAAATCAGATAAGTGTTTTTGAAGGAAAACTAGAAATTTGGAAGGAATTTGGTAGGATGTCTCCAGTTACACATGGTTGGTATTCTAGAACTTGTTGCTTTATTTTTCAAATCCAGCAATCAGTGGGTTTGAAGGCACGCTATTCTAATGGGGGAACACATCCAGGATTTCTTTCCCTTATCTTCAGGAAGGGACAGGGTGTATCCACAAGCCTTTCAAAACAGAGGGAGATAAAGATGGTCTGTGTGATGAAGCATCTTTGTATACAGTGTGAGGCACAATATGGAGGAAGATGGGGACAGTCTGAGAATTGTTCAAAATGCTGGGTGAGCATGAATGCTGTTATGCAGCAGAAATAAGAATCCAAAGAACACATTTTTAAAAGAAAAAAAAAAAAAAACATGCCAGCCAAGAACACCTCACACAGATCAACATGGAAGCCGTGGCTGACCTAATCGCAGCTACAGGAACAAATGTTGAGCACGCTCCCTTCAACTCAGGTGGCCTATTATCCCCTCGAATACCCAGGCTGACAGTGCCTCCCACCCTGCCTCCCGGTTCAGAAGTGTCAGGCAGAGAGACACCGTGCCAGCAGCAGAGAGCCTTCCCGAGTTCTTGTTAGCTAACTGCGGTGTTTTGTTCTGGGGCTGCCTGTCTGCACAAGCCGACACCATGTCAGTCATAATTACCACCTGTTCGCATGCTCCCTTCAGGTCCCATCACCTCGGAGACATTAAGCAGCCAGCTCAGGAAGCAGCGTTGATTGCCGGAGCAGCACAACTGCCAGGTTCTGGGTTTCAGAGCGTAATTGCTGCCGGTGTGCAAATAGCCCGGCCCTCCTCCCTTCTTCCCCCTCACCCCGAATCAGGCAGGAAGAGACTTGCAAGTTCTCCCCAGCTGCAAGTTTTCCCTGACACCAACTCGAATTCCTCAGGCCAAGGAGATCACGGGGCATATCAGATGTCATTTTTTTTTTTTATGCCATGGGTTGGACTCGAACTCTCAGACTGATGTGTCATCTGATAGAAGACCAAGTTAAAACTTTCAAAACTGCATGGACCACAGCCCCCTGCTGTTTGTGCCAGATGCCAAACAGTTTGTTTCTATCTTCAATAGCATCAACTTCAAAAGAAAAAAAAAAAAGTCACTTAAGGCTTTCATTTACATGATGTCCGGATAAAATATTTGCATCTTTCCCCACTCATGCTAATGTCCTGCAAAAGGCATTGGTATACAACACTAGCATACCTGGAGCGACCCTCTGTGTCAAATGAACAATTTCATCTTCACCGCTTTCTCACCAGGTAAGTTCTACTGCTGTCCCTTCATCAAGCTGAGTCCTGTGTATATTCAAAGTCATTTCAAGTCTCAGTTGCTTGGGGACATAACCCCTGACCCTGTGGTCTGAATGAGACACTTGTGATCTTGGTTCCCATTTGTTGGGTCACTTTCCTATAAGGGTTGGTGCTGTAGCTGTTCCTGCCAGTGGGCCAAGACTCTCACTCCTCATTAAAGCAGCTCCCGGGACAGCTGCCTCCTGATGCAGGACAGCCTAGTAGTTATATAACTATCCACTAGAAAAAGCTCATGATACAGGATTGTTTAGTAGTTATATAACTATCCACTAGAAAAAGATCATGGTAAGAATTGTTTAGTAGTTATATAACTATCCACTAGAAAAAGAGAAGGGAAAGGGTCATCATAGTTCTTTCCTGCTATTTTTTTTTCCCTTCAATTTGCCAAAAGTCACAGGTTTTCAACTTTCTACAGTTATCATGATGCTTCAACCTGAAGTGTTTACTGGGGACAGGACTGTTCAGGAGAATAGTGCTTAGAGTTTTTTATAACCAAAGAGTCATGTGAACAAAGTCTGTAGGTCTCAAACTCTGATGTAAAGCATTCCCAGACCTAGAATTACGTGGCCTTCTAGCCATCCCCACAAGGTGGGTGAACAAGTGGTCCCAAAACTTGTTGTTCATGACAATCACTCAGAAAACTCTGGGGGAAAAAAAAACAACAAAAAATGAACAAACAAAACAGAAAATGAAACTCCAAATCAAGCAAAAACTCCCAGGAATCACTCCACCATCCACCTTTGAGGTCAGGATGTTTGCAGTTGAAGCTTAGAAACAGCATTTTTCAGGTAGCTCTTGTTCATTTTGGGGATGAGTGGTATTGAGATGCAATATTAAAACCACTGGGATGGTTTAAAGCTTTTAGTTTATGGCTAGAAATATGGACTAGCTGTTGTCAGCTGTGTAGACAGAAGAACACAAGGTCAAGACTCAATTAAAATAACCTGGGAGAGTTGGTGTTCATTGTTGGAGGATAGGCAGTTTTGCATGTGTGTGTGTACACGTTTCTGTGTAGTGAATGAATGTAGAGGTTAGAGGGCAACCTTGAGACGGACATGCATGGTATGTGAGAAGACTCATTCCAACATAGCTGCTAACTGGTCTAATCCAGTAGTGCTCACAGAAAGCTTTGAATTTGAAGTCAACATTAATTTTCTCTGGTCACTGACCTCTTGCCTCATGCTCATTTACATGACACCTGCTGACCTCCTTTGAAGCTTCAACAGTGTGATTCAAGGTCAAAGGAGTGAGTGCCAGGCATGCCTGAGGCTTCTTCTAGTTAGGGGTAGAATGATCTAGAACTCAGAATCACGGTTTGGTAATTTGATTTTTGCGAACATGGATTGCAGAAGACTGATGGTGTCTGTTTTCTATTAGGATGAATGAACCCTCTCTGTTCAGTGGACATTTTCATTTATTAGGTCACATTACCTTCAGTGGACCACATAAAACTCTCTTCTCCCACCTTCAAGAAAAAAAAAGTGACTGGCATTGGTATGGAAGCCATACTGAATGTGGCTATGACCATTGACTTATTCTGGTCATGGAGTTCAAACTCATATCTTCAGTCTAAGCAGAAGTCCCCAGTGCCCTTGTGTGATTCGTCCAGACTCAATCCTCTGTCAGCCCTGAGAACAACACAGCCCTGGAGGCAGTTGCCAATTTAGCATGCCCCGTGGAACCAGTGCAGTACTAATGTGACGTGAGAAAGAGATAAATGCTCTGAGTAAACAGAAGAGGATTTGGTGTAGTTTATTATACTCAAATGCAATCTATAAACCTAATTTGTCTCCTGATTCAAAGAAACCCCCAATTAGAGATAATCAGTGGAATTTATATATGGGCATTAAGAATTGGTGTCATATTTGTGGGATGTAATAGAACTGTTTCTCTGGTGTTTAAATAAGTAATCATTTTATTTAATGACCCACATTGATACTTATACATGAGGCAATAACATCTGAAGACAGAGAAGTGGGTAAGGCTATGTATTAAGCAAGAAAGTCTACAATTTGATCTTTTTTTTTAAAAAAAAACTGCTTAATTGATAATTGAGGTTTCACTGTGTTCTTCTTTTGTATTTATTTGAATTTTTTTCTAAAATAAAGGGAACTAGGAAGATCAACATTCTCACAACAATTCTTTATAGGTTGAAAATGGGTTGAATTACTTTATTAGGATTATTATAATCTTCTAATTGGATAGCAGCAGCAATGAGTTGTTCCTGACATAAAGAGCCAGTTGTCTCCCACAGGTGCTTAATACCACTGTTCACGTCCATGGAACCTTCCACCCATCTGTAGTCAGAAGACTAGGAAAAGAAGATGCAGAGAGCTCAAAGGATAATTATCCTTTTTGAATATTGACACACATATTGTTCCAGACATATGTAGATTTTGTGTAGGAGAAAACTATTTGATTATAAAAGATCCAGTTTCTCCAAATTTTGTAGAGGTTAAAAAAAAACTTGATTAATTAGCTTCAAGGAAAATGGAGCATCTGTTACTTTTTTGTCAACAGATTTTAATAATATTGAACACCGCTAATTGGAAAGAACTGAAATGTAGCTCTTTGTATGTTAGATGAAGATGTTTTTCTCCGTTGTCCTCCTCTCTCCTGGCACCCCAACTAAATTTTATCTAAACTATGGCAAATCTTCAGAGTTCTCAGCCCCTCATGCTGACGTGATTGTGAATACTTACAGGCAAAAAGGATTCATGTGGAACAATGCCATTATTATTTTTGTGATGGTTATTGTACCCCAGAAGGAGAAGAAAGCTGATTGAAGTTGTTGGCATTATACCTCAAGGCTCTCTTCAGTGTGGCTGGAGGCAGAAGATGAAACACAACGCTTTAACAGCCTTGATGAGAAACCCCGGGGAAGCCGAGGCAGCCATCGGAGTGTGGGGAATGAGACAGTGGATGTTTGTGTCTTCAAACACTCACGATTCTTACCAGCAGACGGGGAATTGACCATAACGTGCTGAAGGTAAACATTGGGCTCAACTTAGCCTCAGTTCTGATTAAAGAATCAAAATCATCAAAATCTGGTTTGCTGTGTAAGAGGGAGTACAGGCACTCAGTGGACCAGAAGGTAAGAGGCAGAGTCAGGTAGCCAGAGGTTCAAATCAGACTTTGGTGGGTTTGGGTGTGTGCCTTTGAGCAGGTGACTCACAGGCAGAGGTTCTTCCCTTGTGTCACGATGGTGGAAAGATCTCAGGAGGTGGATAAAGGAGACCTCTGCAACAGTGGTTACAATCCTCCTTTGCCTTAGATCATTGGAGCATCAGAGAAAGCCTTCTAGGTTTTCTTATATAGCTTTCCCCATTAAAACCTCATCCATTTTCTTCATTTCCTTCCACACCAGATTTTTAGTTAGTACTTCTTTATTTATGGACTATAGACTTTTATTCAAGATTCTGAAACAGTTGCCAGTATTTTTGGAAATTCTATTCTATAATAGATGTTCATAGACATGCAAACATGTTTAAGATATGATCATCCATCTTACCAGGATAAATAGCTTAAACTGTAAGTGTGATCAATGGGAATTTGCACCCCCGACTCCCTTCAGTAAAAGGACCACTTCTCACACTAACATGGCATCTTTTTCATCTAGTGCTTCTGTGACCACACAGGAGTGCATCACCCCCAGCTTCCACCTAGAGAGTATGTTGTGTGTCTACTAGGTACTGGGAGTGGGGTGACGTGAATGCCACAACTCCTACACCGTCTCCACACAATCTAGTAGAAGAGGAAAAAGAAAAATCCAACAATTCCAGCAGTGTGGGATAGGTTAGATATTAGAGGTTAAAAACCAGGTTTCTCTGAAAGAATGGTATGGACCCGTTCAGCATCATAAAACCGATCAGAATCCAGTATGGTGAATGAAAAAAGGCAAGATGGCATGACAAGAAAAGGGAAGGGCTAGAATTGGGGGCAGATATTTAAGGTTCAGTTCTGGACTTTAGTTTCTCACTGTACGGTCTAGGGGAAATTACGTAGGGTAGGCAGAAGCACAGGCCACAAAGCTCATGGAGGGCAATACTTAGAGGAAGCTGTTGAGATTAAACTGTGCCTTGTCCTAAGTTACTCCACATTGTGTAAAACATTGATTTCTGCCTCCCCCCACCCCCTGACTATGCTTTGCCAGAGAGACAAATATATATGTCTCTGTTTTGCAGGCAGTATTTGTCTCCAGTTCCATAATAGAAGGTATCTCTATACTTGGGTAGACATACATGGCACTATTTGTCTGGAATCACCTGTATAGGACAGACTCATAATTGGCTTGTTCCTGGGAATAGAAAGAGTGACAGCATGTAAATTTATCAGGGTGAATTGGGACATTAGAGGCCTACTAAATGGTACCAAGAAAACTAAGCCTAAGCACTTAATGGAGGATAGATCTTTCTGTGTAAGCTGGGGAGGTCAGTAGAGATGAGTGAAAGTGTGTTGTGGATACTCTCTGGGGGACTGGAATGTAGATTTAGGTAGAATATTGGGTTAATGGAGCTGGTAGGCATTGAGGTTAAACTATCATACACCAAGCTAAGAGAACCCCTACATCAGCCTCAGCAGGCTTCCTGTAGGTGTGGCCATTACCTTAACACTCCATGATGGACTTGAGTGAGTGAGGGTTGCTTGGAGGTAGGGGGCCTCTTGAGAGGCTGCAGAAACCTCCATGGCAGAAATGATAGAGAACTGGGACACTTTGGGAATGGACAGCAAAGGTAGAGAGGAGAGAATTCCACTAGAAGAATTTGGTGTCATCACAAGGTGAGGCATAGCAGCTTGGGCATGTACTTGACATACACAGGCAGATAGATCTCCGGGTGCTTCTCCTACATCAGCTTTTTGACCTCTGCCTATTCTGAACTCCCAAATAATTTTTTTCTGAGACCATACAGTTAGTATGTGAAGTTCAAACTTGAATCTCAGACTGTCTGCTTCTAATCCCAGTCCTTTCTGTTATCTTCATGCTGTCCTGCTTCTTTTTATACACCACAAAGTGTTCAGATTAGTTTCACCTATCTCTAATTTCTATATCTGAAGCAGAGAAGAGGCTGAACTGGGTAAGAGCGATGTTCCCGAGAAACCTGGTTTTTAACCAGGGATGGTTCCATTCAGTGATCTTTTGACTCTGATGGTGTGTCGGCATCATGCATTTGGACATTTTCCTGTGTTGGTAATATTTAGGGTGCTCTTCTCCCATGTTGTTGGACAGAGGTAGAAGCCGTTTATCTCCACAATCACAAGGGGAAACAGTCTTCTCTGTGCTGTGTTGCCAATGTTTTTCACATCCCATTGTCAACAGTGTGCCTGTCAGAGGGTATCCATGGTGGTGTGAGAGATACAATGTGAGATTGATGTCTTTGCTTGTCTGTAGGCTACCATCAATGTTCTGAGCATGTTAAGGTAGGCTAGGATAAGCTGTGATTAGCTCAGTATATTAGATTAACTTGATACATTTTATGGTCATGATGATATTTTCAACTTAGGATGTTTATAAGGATCTAACCCTAGATGTGGAACTTTTTTTTACATTATTTAATCTTCAAATTAAAATTAGGAACAAAATGAGCCAGGAGCAAGGATGCAGATAATCTACACACCACTGCATAGAGATAGATGTATGTCTGTTAGGTGTGGGTATATGGCTTTGGAGGACATGGCATCATTTACTCTAAGTGAGTGAAACTCACCCCATTTTAGGATCTGGCAGAGCTGGCCAGTTCCCGGTGGCCAAATGGGGAGACAATTTCAACTCCTTCTTCCTTCTTGTGCTGGTTGTCTTTGTGCAGTGCCAAACCATCCAATGTGTCTGACAACCTGTCTAATGAGGACCTTAAGGGCCACTTGTATTCATTAATTAGCTTGTCCCAGCTGACCAGAGAGGGAGGAGCCAGAGTTAGAAACCTGGCCATCTTTGTCATAGTTGTTATTGAATCATTACACAGATTTTGAAAGATAAAGAAACTTGAGCTCAGAATATTGAAACCAATTGACCCATCCCAGAAAAATCAAGGGTCATGAAGAAGGGAATTAAACTCAAGAGATCTTCTTCAATCCTACTCCGCTATCAAAATCCAAGTTAGATTTAGTAATCTTAGATGACAAAAATAGGAGAGTCCAAAGAAGGACTGGGTAGTCATTAAGGAACTGAAAAGAGATGAAATCACAAACTGGATATTTCAGAATATAATATTGAAGCAATTAAAGTGGCATAATCTTTCTTGGGATCATGTTTTGAATGCTGGGAGGAAAAGTGAGAATCATTACCCATGAAATAGAAAGTGATTTTTTTCATTATTACAAGTTATAGAACAACATATTTGAGTATGGTAAACGTAGTCATATATTTTTTAAATGGCCCTTGAGGTATGGAGATTTCCCATGACCTGGGCCCCATGACTGTTGACTCATTCCCAAAGCACTTGTGCTATTATGGTGGTATTATGTGCTTCAGGATGTGTTTCCCACATGCACCCAGAATCTGTGCACGTTCAGCTTCAGACACACACAGCCATGATTGCACAGTAACAACTACCCAGGTGTTTTTATAGTCCTTCCAGACAGTGACTGATAGATGCCCCTTTCCACCAACTCTCTGGGACAAACAGCTCTCTTCCATTTCATGATGAGACTGAGGTTTGGGTAATTGTGATTCGTATACTACTATGACCGTGGGGTTAATAATGAAGTCCCTGTGTGGTTCTTAGTAAATGGAAAATACACATGCCTCTGTCTTCTCTGATACTGACCAGGACCCTGCATGATAAGAGTAAGATGGTCTTCCTCCCTATATGAGCTATAGGTCACTCACTCCTCCGCTATCTGTCCAGGAAATGTCAAGTGTATGCCCACCTCCCGCCAGGGATAGTGTAAATAGCTGTGACCAGGGCTTGTCACATTAATGTCTGCTTTGGGGAGCTTGTTCTCTAATCATTTGTCCTATAAATCTGTTTAAGCTTCTATAATAAGACTGAGAGATAAAACAACATGCATTTGTGATCCCATCATTGTAGAGGCTGGATACTCAAGATCGAGAAGTCCCAGGGTTGGTTTCCTTTAAGGCCCCTTTCCTTCATATCTTCTCCATATGTCCTTTGTAAGTATACATCCCTGGGACTTGTTAACGTGCCCAGTTTCCTCTTATAAGTGCACTAGACAAGTTTGATTAGGGTCCATGGAGTCATTTTAGCTTTTCTATCTTGTCTTCAAATACAGTCACAGGGCAAGGAACTGGGATTTGAGGCTTCAGCCTCTGCAGGCCAGTTGAGTTTGTGACACTTGTCTAAAGTTAAGTGGATGGCTGGTGTCAGGTCATGATTGACTTCTGCTTTGCTGACCCCTCATCAAAAGAAGCAGTCTGTCTTCCCTCTAGCAGAATCAGACTAGAAGCAGAGGCAGCATGGCTAGGTTGTATGTGTGATGCACATGCATGTGCATGTGTGTGTGTGCATGCATGTATGAGTGTGTGTGCATGCATGTATGTGGTGTGTGTGTGTGTGTGTGTGTGTGTGTTTGGTATGTTTATGTGTTGGTATGACCAAACTTCTTAGAGAAAGGATGAATCTGTACTTTAGGGAGCTGGAGAGCCACGTAGTTATCGTTCACTGTCCATACAGTGCTCACATCTCACCAAGTACCCTGTCTCCTTTTACGTTTCTTTTCGATTTCATCTCTTAACTTTTTGGTTTCTTCCATGTCTCTTCCAGTGCTTGCAAAATGGATTCCTTTTGAAGGGGGTAGTTTTGACTCTTCTTTAAACTAAAGCTTTTCTTCCCATTTTCTTTTTTAACACCATAACTTCACATGTTTTCTCCCTATAAGTACTTACCATTCACCAGTGTCTTCTCAAATGCATTAATAGCAATATATTTTGTGTTTATCTTTTTTTTTTAAAAAAAAAAAACCAGCTTTTGCTATGCATTTCTGTCTCTTGTGCTGGTGTAAACAAGACTATCAACTGAATAGCTTTTTTTTTTTTTTTTTTTTAAAGAAAATGTCTTAAGGCTTAGTGCCTTTCACTGTTACTTCTAAGTACAGGGAAATCTATAAGACTGCAATTTCCATCCCATGTTCTCATTCTTGTTACTGCCAGGTAAATAAAAGGCGGCCTTTGCATCGGTAACCTTGATGTTCTCAGAGCAGTTTTACCTCCAAGGCAGGGTAAGTGAACAGTTTCAAGTGACTTAAGGAGACCAGAGCGAGGGTGAGCACACACAGGGGGTGAGCTTGACATGTGAGAACCAGACTAGGGATATTCACATCCTAGAGGTCAGCAGAATCGAAGAGAGGACAGCAGAGGAACGATTATACAACTTGAGACGTGAGTAATGTAGGATTTCAGTGTTGGAGGAAAACATCGTAATTTCCTGATGCGCTCACCACTTTTCTTCTGGAAAAGGGGCAACTGGCTTTGTGTCTGCTGTTTCTTGTCCCACCCTTTCACACAGTGCTTCTCTCTCAAGGGTGGGATGCAACCAGAATTCAGTGGGAAGTCTCTGGACCTCTTCACTGAGAAACAGAAAGACATCAGGAGCCCAGCTGAAAGATGGAAGACAGTCATTCACGCAAATTAATTCTGGCCTTGTTGTTGACAAAATTGCTATTAAAAAAATCACAATTTTTATGTCTTTGACTCTGTTTTAATAAAGACAAAAATAGTAACTAGAGCACATGGGGCTGAATTTTCTCCTTAAATATGCACTTTCTTCATATACCTATCCACTTTGAGGCTTGGAAATCCTCAGGGCAGTAATGCTGTGGTGCCCTATTTTCCCAAGGATGGAAAAGTTCATGTTAGCTCCCTCCGGTGACCTTTTGCTGTCTAAATATTAAGCAGACATTAGTGTGACTTCCTGAACCGAATGAGATGAGGGTGTTAGGAGACAAGCTGGGGTCGGCAAACGTTTTCTATAAAAGGCCAGAGAGTGGCTATTTCAGGCATTGCGAGTCACAGTGTCTGTTTTTACTCACCTCTACAGTCAGAGTGCAAATGCGGTAAAGAGTGCGTATGGACTTATTTATGGCTACTGAATTTTGAATTGTAATAGAAATGTAATTTTAGTACGACACAGAATATTATTCTTCTTTTGACTTTTTTTTTCCAACCACTTAAAAAATATAAAGCATAGTCATTGCTTAAGGACTTCCATCAAACAGGCTGGGCCTCTTACTTGCTATCTTCTGGAGTAACGATTGTATGGCATGCATGGTTGAATCATGGTCCTTGGGATTTGGCACATTGTAGGGTGAACTAGGGAGTAACAGTAGGTGATTCTCGTGAAGTAATAATACTGTAGAACCTTCTAGATACTCAGATTGACTTGATAGTAGGATCTTAATTTCCTGCCATAGGCAGCCAAAAGTTACAAAGTTGCCCGCTGTCACTTGCTTCTAGTTCCATTTACCCTGTGTAGTATTGTCTTAGTCTGCCTTGTACTGCTTGAACAGAATTCCACAGAGAGAGTGATTTAGAAAGGCAAGCTAGTTATTTGGCTCAATGTTCTAGGGCTTGGGAAGTTCAAGTTCCAGCATTTGGTGAAGGCTTCATTTGAGTCATGACATGGGAAGACAAAGTGAGAGGGAGTAAAAGAGGTATGTGTAGCGGGGGAACAATTCCAGTCTCAAAACCCCACTCCTGGAACAATAGCATTGACCATATCATGAACCTCTTAAAGGACCTGCCTCATAAATTCCACTGCAATATAGTTTATGTCTCCAATTCATGAACTGTAGGAGACACATTTCACCCATGCCAAGTAAAGATGTAAGTTTTTACCACATTCCTCATCAAGCCCCTCCCTAGCCCGATTCCTGAATTATTCCTGATATCTAGTTAGGGAGAAAATAGAGTCACAGAGATCCAGGGAGTGGAAGAAAGAGAAAATCAGAAAAGCTTTTGAGATTAGAGGGTAAAGGAAGGGGTGTGTGTGTGTGTGTGTGTGTTGTGTTGTGTTTGCACCAATGTGCAGCAGGGGATGTTACTATGGCTGAGAACTTGGAGTTTGTTTTAGACATTAGGCTGTGAGAATCTATGTAGAAGAGAATTAAGGGCAGGAAGAAAGGAATTTAAATAATGCTGTTGGGTATTATTAATTAGTTCACTTTTTGATGTGGCAGAAACATAACTCTATTAGAATTTCTCTTTAAAGTTTTACTTTTAACAATTTTATTACATTTATTTGGTGTGTGTGTGTGTGTGTGTGTGTGTTCATGTGTGCACATGCTTCCATGTATATGTGGAGATCTCAGGACAGTTTGTGGGACTTTCTACTATATGAGCCCCAGGGATTTACCTAGGCCTGTGGAAGGTGTTTATACTTGCAGAGCCATCTTTCTGGCCCTAACTTACCTAAATACAGCTGGTGCACTGTATTTCTTTAGGCTTCCATACAGAGAGCATGTGATGGGAGGCTTCAGATTTATTACTCATACAATTATCTAATTTATCATACAAAGAATAACAGCACAAGTGCAAGGTAACATACTGTTTACTTATTTTTTTTTACTCATTATTTGCTAGATTACATGGAATTTTAATTTTGTGGACTTTGGCAAAGAATACATTTTGTTCACAAAGGTTGGAGTTGTAGACATTTAGGAGAACTGGCATTTAAACTTTTGGCATTGATGGTAAGGATTACCTAATTTTCTCAAGAAGGAGGGCTGAACCCTTGTTTGGGTTCATACAAGAGTCCAACAATCCTAGTTGGATTCCCTGTTGACTCATATATTCTCTGATCGATCTAAGAAGAGCATTGAAGCAATAATTCATTTTAAATGGCAAGTGTTGTCTTACAAATTAAGTATCTCTGTGAATAGATGTAGAAGAATTATGATTCTAAGCCACTGGGGACTTTCATGACTAGATAACATGAAAAGGTAGAAAAGACAGGGTCTTCATAGGATGAGAGGAACATAGACTTCTTGGTCATAAATGTAAATATCTATAGACATATAAGCAGCATAAATTATTTAAGAGAAGCAGTCAAAAGTACAAACTTTATTTAAAATGCAGAAGTCAATAGAATGAATGCATGCATGCCCTGAATGAAATTACCTCTCCTTACTATGTTTTGGACTTGAAGCCAAAGGTCAGTATTTACCCAGAACGCATAGTTGCCCTGGATAAGAAGTTCGGTTTCTTTCCTACAGATTTCTTTACTGACACCTTCCATATGCTCATGAGCTCTGATAGAATCACAACATAGAAATATTTCGGTGTGTGGTTAAATTTTTAAATATTTAATATTATATGTAAAGGGCTGGAATTGATATTTTCAATTGGTTCTGACTTCAGGAAACATATCATTATGAAGACCCTCACCAATCAAAAACAAGGAATGGCGTTTAATAATTCAACACCTTGCAAACACATGGGACTGTGCTCTCCATATCTCTAGTCATCAGGGGATGGGGGAGGGTTTTGATGGAGAAAGTCCATGATCATTCTGATACTCCAGGGTTGCTTAGCCCACTCCAAATTCTGGTGGTGGTCTTACAGGCACAGTTGACAACAAGAGCAGAACATGCCTTAGTCATAAACCAGACAACAGCCTCAGACAGTACATTTTCTTTCTATTTTCTCTTTGAGTACATAGAAATCTTAATTATAAACTATATGAGGCAATTCATCTTCTGCTTACATAGGGAAATCTTTAGAAATATCTCAGAAGGCTGGAGATATGCTGACCAAGCTCTTATACTCTATTTAACTTTAAGTATATATTATGTCTTGAACATTTTTTTAAATTCTGTGTATTTCTTGTCCTCTGTTTCCAATCGAGATGGGTGGTAGTTCCCAAACCCAGGGACAGGACTGAGTCAAGGAAGGCAGAGGTTGGGCTCTAGTTTCTAGCCAGTCTCTGATCTTCAGCTAGTCTTGGTCTGACAGATTTGATGTCTCCGGTGCTGGGATTGCCTGAAATATTCCTGTCACCGGATCCTTATCTAATTTTCCATGCTGGACATTTGGGTAGTTCTGTTGCCTGTATATTTTCATAAGATTAGATGTTCATCCTGGGTTCATATCCTGCTTCATGGGGCACAGACCATTTGGGGAAGAGGGAAGAGCAGCTTCCTTCAATGTAGAAAAAATGCCAGCCTGAAATTCTGTGTCCAATAATAATATCTTTCAAGATTTATTTTTATTTATTTATTTGTGTGTGTGTGTATGACCATGGAGGCCAGAAGAGGATATAAGACCCCCTGGGGTTGGAGTTAAAGGTGGTTAAGATCTTTCCAATATGGGTGCGGGGAACTTAACTCAGGTCCTCTGGAAGAGTAGCTTGCTCTTAATGCTAAGCTTTCTCTCCATCCTTGACAATGTCTTTAAAACAAAAAACAAAGTAAAGACTTCTTTATATGTGCAAAACTTAAAGATATTCATCAACATAAGAAATATAATTAGATGACCTATATCAGAATAGTGATATTGAATGATATATTGATTCAAAGAAATGAAAGTTACCCCAAAGAGTAACTATATTGATTAATATAAAGTTAAAAATAACCTGGTTATCTAAACCTCCATAAAATATAGTAGAATGCTTATTCAAGAAAATAACAACAATATCCATGAAATATATTCATTCAACTATAATGGGTGTAATGGAAGAAACTGGGGAAAGTTTAATCATTGAAAGAATTTCGTAAAGTATCAGGGTAGGGATGCCATTTTATATAAACTATGATGAACTGAGTAGTATAATTATTAGCATTGTTATAAATATCTATAGCTAATAAGTCAATAAGAGAGATCAAATAAAATTATAAAATTAATCTGAAGGAAAGAGAGAACAGAAGTCAGACAGAACAAATGTAAAACCAACAGCAAGGAAGTAGACCATAGGCTGTGGAAAAATTATAGTAAACACTACTGGTCTAAACACCACACACATATTGTCAAATTTGATACAAAAGTAAGAGCCAATGGGTAGATGGTGCCTGCAAGAAGCATTTTAAATATAAGGACAAACTAGATAAAATGCAAAATGCATAAACATTAAAAACAATATACAGCAATATAATACGGAAAACCAGGAGTGACTAGTATTATCAGATAAAATTTATCAAAGCAAAGATGATTCCTAGGGCCAAAGAAATTACTTTCTAATAGTAAAGGGCCCGCTTATAAAGAGGGGATAGTAGGCTAAATACTCATGTAGCCAATAGCAGATCAGAATACATGATGCAAAATTAGGCAGCTTCATGGAGAAGTAGACAGATCTCTAAGTAAAGGCAGAAAGTTCAACACTCCTCTCTCAATAATGGAATAAGTATACAGAAGATAAGTGAGGAAGTAGAGAGTTGGAAATCTCCATCAGTCAACTTTGTCAAATTAGTATTTGCAGAATTCCACCAAATAGCAATGCCATGTTCATTATCTTCAAGTGTGCAGAGGGTATTTACCAAGGGAGACCATATTCTGGGCTATAAAACAAACCTTAATAAATCTGAAAGGACACAAGTCATATAAAGTGGGTTTGCTTTGCATACTTGAATTACTCTGGAAAGAAGTAATAGACAGAGCTCTGAAAAATCCTCAAATATTTGGAAATCAAATAACATATCTCTAAACAAACTGTGATTTAGAGGTGAAAGCAGAAGTGAAATTAGAAAGAATTAGAAAATAGTTTGACTTTACAAATGTTTAAAACATAGTATCAATATGGGTGGGACACAAAGCTGTATTTATATTGCAACTTATCATGGTAAATACTTCAACTGGGAAAGAAAGCCTCAAATCAATAGCCTCAACTTTCATCTAGAGATGAGAGGAAGTGAATGTGATGGTTAATTTTAGTTGTCAACATAGGCTATATTAAGAGTTATTCAGAGAAACAGTAGAGCATTAATTCTGAGCATGTACAGGAGGGTGTTCCCAGATGGGGATGGCTTGTGAGTGAACAGACTGAGGGAGAGCTCCCCTCAGCATGGGTGGACACCACATAATTGTCTAGGGGCCCAAATAGGACAAAAAAGTGAACAATGATAATTTTCCTTTTTTACTCTTAGAGAGAGAGAGTGTGTTTTTCCCCCCTAGAACATCAAAATTCTAGACTCTTTATTTTTGGACAACAGTACTTATACCAGAAGTCATCTGGGTTTTAAGTACTGAGATGTCATGAAACTTCTCAGCTTCCATACTGTAAGATCATTCATTAAGCAAATAACCTTTGATCTATCATCTATCAACTATCTGTCTGTCTGTCTATTTGTCATGCAACATACATCCATTTTTCTATAATCTCCTTGTCTTGGTTTATTTTTCTGTTGCTTTGATAAAATACTTTAACCCAAGCACCTTAATGGAGAATGCTCATAGTTCAAAGGATAGTTTATCATATGGTCACATTGTGTCTGTAGTTAGAAAAAGCGACCAGTGAATGAAAATGAATGAATGAATGAATGAATGAATGAATGAATATATGTTGCATCCCCTACCTCTACTCCTACTCCATTTACTGTAAATTTTTCACAGTCCAGGATCCCGCCAGAGTATGTTGCACCCACATTTGTTGGGACTTCCCAACTCAAATAACATAATCAAGATAATCGCCCCTAGACATGTCCAATAGCTTATCTCCCGGGCAATTCTAGATCCTATCAAGCTGACAATTAACACTTACCACCATTCTATCCACCCACCTGTCTGTCTGTCTTCCTGTCTGTCTGTCTGTCTATCTATCTATCTATCTATCTATCTATCTATCTATCTATCTATCTATCTATCTATGTATCTATCTATCTATCTGTCTATCTGTCTATCTATCTATCTATCTATCTATGTATGTATCTATCTATCTGTCTGTCTGTCTATCTATCTATCATCTATCTATCTATGTATCTATCTATGTATCTATCTATCTATCTATCTATCTATCCATCTACCATTTATCCATCTTTTCTATTGCCTCTTTGTCTCTGGAGAACCCTGCTTAATACCAAGACCCGTTGTGAATGTATCACAATGACTGACTTTGAAAAGACTGGCAATAACAATTGTTGAGGACATGAATGATTTGAAACTCTGGTGAGCTGCTTCTGAAAAATATAAAACAAGTGAGGATCTTTACTTAAAGTCTTGAACAGATACTTACGTTATGCCTTGGCCATTCTACTACACAACATTGACCTAAGGAAAAGGGAACATAGAAGGGCCTGGACAGGACTATTATAGTAGCTTTATTTGTAAACAGCCAACGTCATAACCCGAGGAATAGATAAATATGTGGTATTTTTTACATCATAGTATTACTCAGCCTTGAAAGCAATCCGCTAGATATATACAATGATATGATTGAATGTCACAATAAATATGTAAGATGAAAAAACAAAGTATTTAATTTGTAGAAAATTGTAGAATCTGTAGTGATGAGAAGCAGACTGATAATTTCCTGTGAAACAGGAAGGATAGTAGAGAAAGGGACTATGGAATGGATGGATGGAGACTTAGGTGACAATGACTATGTGCACATATCCATAGTAGTGATGGTTTCATAGTGTGATGGTTAGTTTCAACTTGATAGAAGTTAGAGTCATTTAGAAGGTGGGCCTGGCCTTTTGGCATGCCTGTGATGATTATCTTGATTAGCCTAATTAAGATGGGAACTCTCCCCTCTGTGGGTCGCAGCATTTCCTAGGCAGGGGATCCTGGTCTGCATCAGGGTGGAGAAAGTAAGTGGAGTATTAGCATTCATGTATTCAAGATGTCTGCTTTCCAAAGGTGGATATCACATGACCATTTCCTCTAGTATCCTGCCATCATGACCTCCTGGCTGTGATAGACTGTAACCTAGCAACCCGAGCTTATCTCTTGTCTTACTTTTTATTGGCATTCTGTCAAAGCAACAAAAGAATAACAAAGACATGTGGTACTGTGCACATAATCAAATGTATATAATTGTGCAGTTAAATAAACAGCTTAATTTTTTGTTATTTATAGTTACCACCACTCTTCTCTGCTTTTGTAATCCTTCTGAAACATCCATTGCAATACTGACTATTTCATTTATCAAGAGAACTATGTTTCAATGGATAGGGCTACATATTGAATGTAGCCTTTGCCTTTAGTAAGCTTTCTGTTCAGAAAAAGCATATGAAAGTGACTTGTATGTACTTCTTGGTAATTTGAAAAATGTTAGGTTTCCACAACATTGCTTCATCTGAGAATGAATAATGTTACTAAGAGATAAACTAGGGACTCAAACTTCAAGACTGGTTTTTTAACATGGGCCTTAAGTCAGCAGAGTATTCAGTAAAAACAAATAAAAAGCAAAAGTAAGTATTTATGTATTTACTATATATTACTATGTATTTAATATATATGAATATATAGTAAATATCACAGAGAGAGAGCACATTACCCCCGACACATACAAGTAACCATTTAAAGAATTCTCAGAAACATAGAACGCTAAACAAACAGGAACTCCTCAAAGATAAATAAATGCTCAGATTGTATTTTGAAGATCTTAATTTCATCTATGTAGGACTCTCCTCAATTTGCACTGAATACACACCCTCCTAAAATATATGCCAACAACATGCAAATGTTTACTGACTTCCGTTTACAACCACCGTGAAAAGAAAGGAGGGCCCAGAATAGCCCAGTAGATCAGACACAGGCTGATGGATCTGCAGGGAGGGAGTTTGACAAAGACAAGGCAAAAGCAGGGGAGAGATCGAAAGAGACTGAGGGTGGAACAGGAGGCCTGAAGCAGAGGGAGAGATATGCAAATGCACATCGACTCTGTAATGAAAAATCTCCTTATTAAAGTGTGCTTTATCTGAGAACAGCCTTCCCTTTAGGAACATATCCAAGCAGAGATAAAGGCATCTTACTACCCTCATTAAACCGTGCATGGCTTGATGCAATCAGGCTTGTATAATTTGCATATGGAGCAGTTTAATCTAGCTCATCCTGCCTTGCACCTATTGTTAATCATGCCTGGCTCCCCATCCTTCCCCCCTCCTCTCCCACTAACCCTTTGATTCAGCAGATAAATGAATAGACATCAGGACATCAACATCTTTGTGAGTGATCATGAGCCTTGTTCAGGCAGAATATCCCCTGCTTCAGTGATTATGTCTTCCTTGACATTCCATATGTTTTTGATAGTGTCCGTCTTTGTTGATTAAATTGAAAAAAAAAAAGCCTGTATACAGACATGTGAAGATGGTAGGAAACCATTACAAATGTCCATCTCTGTCTGGCCTAAGTCTCTGCTCTCCTTTAGCCACAAATGATGAATGGGTATGCTTACTTTGTCGGATGAGGCCTGCTCTCCACAAAGTTCCTCAGAATCTATATGCACAATTCCACTGTAGAAGAAGGCCATTAAGAGTAGATGGGACTTTTATAATTATTCTTGGCTGTTAAGTGGTATGCAGTTTTGAGGATGGCTGCAATTTGGTATTCAGTGTGCTTGTCTCTAAAAAGAGCAGGAAGAATAATTCAAAGCCTTGGCTTAAGTCCTGTGAAGTGAGAAATCCTAAGCAGGGTAAGGTTCTGCCACTTCCTCTGCGTTCTGAGCTTGTGTGTTCCAAGTGTGTTCTCAGCTACCCCTTATCCCTGTGATCATGTATTCTCCTAGCATTAGAGATACAGAAGACATATTAGAACAAAGATGAGGAAAATTGCTCTCTGGGGTCAATCACAGTCGTTAGAAATGAAGAGGGCCAGTGAGAGTGTCCACGACAAAGCCATCCCCACCCTGTCCAACCAAAGGACACCCTTCAGCTTCTGCTTCCATGTGAATATCCCACCCTA